>CABHPP010136895.1:4024-50535 GCA_902168425.1 Peromyscus attwateri
ACACACATACATACACACACATACATACACACATACACACACATACACACATACATATACACACACATACACACTTACACACACATACACACATACTATACTCATAGATCAGTTTAGCTATCATCAGAGAAACTTCCTCCTGCAGCAGATGAGAATAAATACAGAGATCCACAGCCAGACATTAAACAGAGAGTGAGAGACCTTGAAACACTCAGCTGAAAAGGGATATCTACATTAAATCCCTCTTCTCAGGGCTTAGGAGACCCTATGAAAGAGGAGGCAGAAAGAGTGTAAGAGCCGGAGAGGATAGAAGACATCAAGAAAACAAAGCCTACTAAATTAAAATGATTGGTTTAGTTAGGATTACTATTGCTGTGATAAAACACCATTACCAACAAAACCTTGGGAGGAAAGGGTTTATTTGGCTTGTATTTCCACATCATTGTTCATCATCAAAGGATGTCAGGACAGGCATTTAAATAGGGCAGGAACTTGAAGGTGGGAACTGATGAGGCCATGGTGGGATGCTCTTTACTGGCTTGCTCCACATGGCTGGCTCAGCCTGCTTTATTATAGAACCTGGGACCACCAATCCAGGTTGGCACTACTCACAATGATCTTGACATAACAGGGAAATGTTATGGAGGCATTTTCTTAATTGAGGTTTCCTCCTCTCAGATGATTTTTGTTTGTGTGCGATTGACATAAAACTATCCAGCAAAGTGATCAGAGCTCATATGAACTTACAAAGATTGAGGTAGCATGCACAAGTCCTGCAAAGGTGTGCCCCAGGTCCTCAGCTTATCGATTGAGGCTTTCAGTTTAGTGTATTATGGGATTCCTGAGTGTGTGAAAAGTGGATCTCTGCTTCTGGGGCTTTCTCTTGGGCTCTTTTCCTTCGTTGTTTTGTTCAGTTCTGATGTGTTAATTTTTGTTTTGCTTTATTTTATTTTATTAGTATTACCCCACAGAAGCCTGTTTGGTTTCCAAAGAGAAACAGAAAGGGAGTGGATCCAGATGGGAGGGGATGTAGAGATGAACTGGGAGGAATATAGGGAGAGGCAACCATAATCAGGATATACTATGTGAGAAAAAAATCGAATTTCAATAAAAAGAAAAAGAAATACAGACAAAGGAGCTCAGGCATCCATGATTTCAAGCCTCACAACCTGAGTTCTGAATTCCATTTCCCAAGTCACACATGGTAGAAGCCAATAATTGTCTTCTTCAAGATGTCCTCTGACATCTATCCACATATGATTGTACATATATGACATGTGCGTGTGAACACACACACAAATCTGTCTCTCTGTCTCTGTCTCTGTCTTTCTCTCTTTCTCTCTCACACACATGCACACACCACAGAAAGACATAAAAATTAATAAAAATGTAATGCAAAGTTAGAAAAATATACATATGGATGAATTTGTGCAAATTAATTAGTCTAAGAAGAAAGTTATTTCAAAGAATTAAGAGAATCTATATTGTAAGAAACATTTGAACAAGTTGAGTGCCACTTTTTTCTTAAAACAAGTGTAGCAGTAACAGAAAAAAAAATTGAATCAGTAATGTCCCAACTGTAGAAAAACTAGATTTGTTTTGACATATTCAGACAGACTTTGTTGCCTCACTCATTCTTAAATATACATTGAAGAATAGATATAATGATAACATATGTACACTATTGACATCTGTGTTTTCACTGTTAAATCTTTATGTTAATTACAGAGTTCCATAACATATCAGCAACATGATTTATAAAATTTTTCCTCATATTTTTATACAGATTTTTTTCTATTTTCTGTTCTACACAGTGAAGTAATTATTTTGATTCAGAGAGCTCTTTCCTGACAATAAAAATAACTTTCTTAAAATGCATAGTAAAAGTAATGTTGTTGCATAAAATATATGTCATATAAGTATAATACACTATGTATATACACAGAAACACATTATAACATATACTGTAAATATATATATATGTATATGTTTTTCCATATGGTAGAAATAAGTTTAAAATTTCACAGAGTATTCAAATATTCTAGTCTTATTACAACTTTGTCAGCCATTATTTGATCTTTTTATTTCCAAAATTGGGAGGAGAGGAAGAAATCAAACAACTTTTCTTTCCTGTTTTTTTTTCATGATGTCTAAATTTTATTTATATTTTTATTTTAAATGTATTTTATATCCTGAACAACCACAGTTTGCCCTCCCTCCTCTTCTCCAAGTTCCTCCCCATTGCCTCCCTCTGATCCCTCCAATTCACTCCTCCTCCAGTTACTGCTCAGAAAAGAGCAGGCCTCCCATGGACATCAACCCAACATAGCCTATCAAGTCCATATCACCTCCCCTTGTATTAAGGCTGGACAAGGCAACCCAGTATGAGGAATAGTGTTCCAAAAGCCAGCAAAAACGTCAGAGAGACGGCCCCGGCTCCCACTGTTAGAAGTTCCACAAGAAGAGCCAGCAACACAACTGTTGCATATATGTAGAGTGCCGAGGTCAGTCCCATGCAGGCTCCCTGGTTGTTGCTTCTGGCTCTGTGAAGGCTTATGAGGCCAGGTTAGTGAATCTGTCGGTTTTCTTGTGATGTCCTTGACCACTCTGGCCCTAAAATTCTTTGTCCCTCTCTTCAGCAGGATTCCCCAAGTGTTACTTAATATTTGGCTGTGGGTCTCTGCATCTATTTCCATTAGTTGCTGGATGAAGCCTCTGATGACAATTGGGCTAGGCACCAATCTATGAGTATAGCAGAAATGAGTATAGCAGAATATCACTAGGTATCATGAAATTGAGATTTTTTTTTTTGCCAGTGGTGTTTGGTTCTATCCTAGGTCTCTGGGATATCCAGCCTCTGTGTCCTGGCATTCCAGGAAGTGTCAGGAGTGTGCTCAGTCTCAGGGTAAGGATTTCAGGATGTACTGGGGATTGGTTGGCCAGTCCCACAATTTCTGTGCCACCTTTACCCTAATACATCCCATAGGCAGGACAGAATGTAGGTCAGAGGTTAAGTGGCTGAGTTGGTATCCCAAACCCTCCCCTGGAAGTCTGGCCTGGTCACAGGAAATGACCAGTTCATGTTATGTTTCTGCTATTGCTAGGAACTTTAGCTGAGAGCATCCTTGTAGATTCTAGGGAGTTTTCCTTGTAACAGGTTTCTCACGGCACCAAAATGCCACCCTTTTAGTATTCTCATCCCACCTGCCACCTGATCCTTCATGTTCCTATCCCTACTTGCCTCTAGCCCACCTACAGAATCTCTTCTATTTCCCCTTCTCAGAGAGATCTAAGCATCCTCCCCAGGCTTTCTTATTACCTAGACTCTCTGGGTCTGTGGATTGTGGCATGGTTATCCTTTACTTTACAGCTAATATCCACTTACAAGTAAGTATATACTCACATTTTCTTTATCCATTCCTTGGTTGAGGGACATCAAGGTGTTTCCAGGTTCTGGCTATTACAAATAAAGCTGCTATGAATAGAGTTGAGCAAGTGTCCTTGTGGTATGATTTAGCATCCTGTGGGTATATGCCCAAGAGTGGTACAGTTGGGTCTTGAGGTAGAGTTTTCCGAGAAACCACCATATTGAATTCTAAAGTGTTTGTATAAGTTTGTACTACCACCAGCAAGGAGGGATATTCCCCTTGCTCCACATTCTCATCAGCATGAGTTGTCTCTTCTGTTTTTGATTTTAGCCATTCTGACAGGTATAAGGTTAAATCTCAGAGTCATTTTGTTTGGTAGTCTCTTGATCACTAAGGATATGAAACATTCATTTTAGTGCACCTTCTGTAGGACTTGATTTGTGGATAGGTGTTGTTTGAATTTGAATTTGGCATGAAATATCTTCTTTTCCTCATCTATGGTGATTCAAAACTTTGGTGGGTATAGTCGTCTGGGCTGGCATCCATGGTCTCTTAGAAATCTGCGAGATATCAGTCCAGGCCCTTCTGGATTTTAGGATCTCTGTTGAGAATTTGGGTGTGATTCTAATAAGTCTGCCTTTATATGTTTCTTGGCCTTTTTCCTTTGCAGCTTTTAATATTTTTCTTTGTTCTATCTATTGTTTTTACTATTATGTGGTGCATGGATTTTCTTTTTTTTAAGGATTTATTTATTTATTATGTATACAGTGTTCTGTCTGCACATATCCCTGCAGGCCAGAAGAGGGCATCAGATCTCATTACAGATGGTTGTGAGCCACCATGTGGTTGCTGGGAATTGAACTCAGGACCTTTGGAAGAGCAAGCAGTGCTGTTAACCTCTGAGCCATCTCTCCAGCCCTGGATTTTCTTTTCTGATCCAACATTTTTGGTGTTCTGTAAGCTTCTTATACCTTTATGGACATCTCCTTCTTTAGGTTAGAAATTTTTTTCTTCTATGATTTTGTTAAATATTTTCTCTGGATTTTTGAGCTGCAATTCTTCTCCTTCTTTTATTCCTATGTTTGGTCTTTTCATAGTGTCCCAGATTTCCTGGATGACTTAGATTTAACATTTTCTTTTACTGATTAATCCATTCCTTCTACCATATCATCAATGCTTGAGATTCTTTCTTCCATCTCTATTCTGTTTGTGATTTTTATGTCTGTACTTCCTGTTTGCTTACCCAGATTTTCCATTTCCATAATTCCCTCGCTTTGTGTTTTCTTTATTGCTTCTATTTTGATTTTCAGAATATGAGTAGTTTCCTTCACCTTTTTTTTCTTAGTTTTCTTGGCATTCTTTAAGTGATTTATAGGTTTCTTTCAATTTTTTGGTTGTCTTTTCCTTGATTTCTTTAAGGTGTTTTTCATTTCCTCTTTAAGGACCTCTATCATCTTCATAAAGTTGTTTTTAAGATCTTTTTCTTGTGCTTCTGCTGCTTTGGAATATTCAGGTCTTGCTGTCATAGGATAGCTGGGCTCTGGTGTTAACATATTGCTCTGGCTGATGTTGCTTGTATTCTTACACTGGCATTTAGACATTTGCTTTTGGGATGATTATAGGACTAGGTCTTGATTTCTGAGTTTTTCTTTGTTGGAAGGGTGTTTTGCTCCTTTGTTTCTGTTTCCTTTTTGGAGTTCTAGCTGTGACCTGAATTTCTAGTGGCCTGCCTGACTTCAGATCTAGTAGGGACTCTCTGTCCAATTTTGGAGCTGGCCTTCTAGTGGTTAGCTTGGTTTTTGGTACAGTTGGGGTCTCTGTTATTCTGACTGGTGTGGCCTGTTTTTATGACTGCTGTCTTCTGCACCTGTTCTTCCAATTGGTGTGGTCTCTACCTGAGATGCTGACATCCATTCCTCAGACTGATGTGGCCTGTACTGGAGCAGTAGAATTCTGTTGGAGTTGGGTTCAGGGCCAAAAGAGGTGCTAGTGATGAAGTGAGAGGTGGGGGGGCATGCTGAGGGATAGGGTCTGGGGATCAGAATCTGCGGAGTGGGGCAGCTCAGCTGGCAGGCAGGTCACTCACCTGTTCTTCTGACTCCAAACAATTTTAAAATTATCCATTAAGTTTATCTTGTTACTAAATGTTCTACTTTTCCAATGGAAATTTACTGTCTATTCATTTGGGCTAATATTCATAAAAGGTTTTCTAGGCACATTGATTTGAAATAACTATGTTTTACGAACACAGTTTTGAACAAGATTGTGTAGAACTTTTGAGTAAGCCATTACACCTCTTTGTTGTTTTGTTTTGATTTTGTCTTTTGAGACAGGGACTCACTATTATATAGCTCTGGCTGTCCAGGAATTTGATATGTATACAAGGCTGGCCTCAAACTCATAGAGATCCACCTGCCTCAGCCTCCAAATGCTGTAACTAAATGCATCCATCCATGTTCAAAATGCTGGAACATGTGCCATCCTTCACACTGGGCCTTACACTGTTAATTTTTTTTTGTGTATGGGAAAATTTTCAGCAATAAGCTGAAGCTCAAAAGTGCATGTTGATATTGCAGATTATTTTTTTTACTTTGAAAAGAATTTTTGTTATATGCACCTTTCAAGAAATTAATCTACTTCATCTAAATACAAAACTTGGTTGATATAAATTTGTTTATAATATCCCCTCAGCAGCTTACTGATGCCTCTGGAGTCTGTTATCTAACTTCCCTTATTTCCAAGTTTCACTTTTTTCTGAGATTTTATCCACGAATACTGTAATTGTATCATTTTCACCTTACACCACTCTCTGCTGTCACAAGCACTTTCTGTGACCTTCCAACTCCCTCTGAAACTTATGACTTCTTATTATTTAATTATTATCATTACATTTATATGTAACTACATATACACAAGCAATAATTACATACCTTGCTAAGTACATTTGGTGTTGCATTTTTTAAATGTATGTTGAGGGCTAATCACTTGGGATTGGCGTCCTATCAGGGGGCTCATCCCTGTAGAAAATTTTCTTTTATTTAGCAGGCATTACTTGTCTATAGCCATTAACTAAGGATGGGGTTTTGTGAACCAACCTACTCCATCCACATTTGTATATTAACTGAGATTCCATTGTGGAGGTCTTGTGTAGGTGACAGTACGGAAGACAATATATCACAGCAGATGTCTTGGTTTCTGGCCTTTAGCATCCTCTGTCTCCTCATCCACATGGTTTTCTGAGCTTTAGGTTGAGGTGTTGTGTTGCAGAACTATCAACTGGGAGTTGGCATCATGTAGTTCATTTTTTTCTGCATTTTGACCACTTGTGCATTTCTGTAATAGTGTCTGGCTGCAAAATAGTTTATTTGGTGATGACTGAGATAAGTCATCTCTACATATAAGATGACTTACCTTTTCATATAAGAATACACATATAGAATGCAGTTAGAAATTATACTGATCCAGGAAAGTGGCAATAGTAGGGTCTGCTCTAGGTCCATAATATCACAAGCCATGGGGAGTCAATTAGGTATTAGTTACCAAGTACTAATTCTCTCCTACTGAGTAGGCCATATGTACAAATAGATGTTGGTTACTCATAAGATGTATGTGCCACTGTGGAAAACTCAGGCAAATCATGTGATGCTGGTTATTCTTGTGGTTTGTAAGGCTTATAGCCGGTTAGGACTGTTCATTGCTTTTCTCCCTTAGCAGTTTGTATAGCACCTTCAGATAGTACGAACTAGCATAGGAAGGAGGCTTTCAGTTTAGTTCCAGCTTGATTACTCCATGTTCTGTGCATGAAGTGTCTTTGGGAATAAAATCTTCAAGTTTGGGGAGTCAAAAAGCAAATGAAATAACCTATATTATTTTGGGATTCTTCAGGATTTTACTGGCCAACAGCTTGAAGGGAGGCTTCCCATGCCTAATTCTAGGTTTCTTGTCTGGTAGTCTGTTGTTCTTGTGGGCAGTGTTATCACTACAACTGGTGTAATGCTATTTAAACTCTTTACATATGTACATATGCATAGTATATGTGAAAAGACACTGTGAGCATGACAATCTCTTATAAAGGAAAACATTTAATTGTGGTGGCTTGCTTACAGTTCAGAGGTTTAATTCATTATCATCATGGTGGGAATCAAGGCAGAATGCAGGCAAATATGGTACTGGAAAAGGAGCTGAGGGTTCTTACATACTAACCTGCAGACAACAGGAAGTGGTCACTGAGCATGGCTTGAGTCTATGTGAGATCTCAAAATCTTACCTCCACAGCGACACACTTCCTCCAACAAGGCCATCACCGCTCAAACAAAGCCACACCTCCTAATAGTGTCACTCCCTTTGGGGGGGCATTTTCTTTCTAACAATCACCACTGAATATCTATCTATCTATCTATCTATCTATCTATCTATCTATCTATCTATTTACTTAAATAAAGCTTAAATACCATGTTTTCCTACAGTTTCTTTAGTCGTGTTGGTCATGTTGATGTTCTTTGCCCCCATTTCCTTCCTCTCCCTTAGTGTTGCCCTCTCTCCCTCTCTCCAGTTATCCCCAACCTAGTTTGTTCAGGTTTCCTTTCATACCAACTGTATCCTATTATCCCCCCATCTCTAGAGATCCTCCTTACTCACCCCAATGTTCTCTTTTTACTTTTCTGGTTTCTGTTTTTACTCCAGGTTATATATACATATTCAAAGATTCATAGCTAGGATCCCCAAACAGCAGAACATTCAGTGTTTGTCCTCTGAATCTGGGTTACCTCACTTTGTATATTACTTTCCTGGTTTGAACCATTTACCTGAAAATTTTATGAATGTATTTCACTTTACAACCAAATAGCACTTCATTGTGTATATGCATCACATTTTCATTATCCACTCATTAGTTGAGGAATATTTAGGTTGTGTCTGTATCTTTTTTTTGACAATTAAATTATTTATTTGAGGTTAAACATTTAAGTACTATGTCTTACTTAAGTGCAGGAGGTCTGACTTGAGCTCCGGGCCGGATCTGTGTCTGTATCTTAGCCTTTCTGAATAAAGTGGCAATGAACATGGCTGAGAAAAGTTATCTGTGGTATAGAATGTTGAGACTTTTGAGCATATGCCAAGAAGTGGTATAACTGGTCATATGGTAGATCTACTTTTAGCTTTCTAAGAAACTTTCAAATTGATTTCCATAGGGGCCACATCAATTTGCAATCTCACCAAGAATGAAGGAAGGTCCCCCTTTCCCCATGTTTTCAACAGCAGTTGCTGTCACTTGTTTCCTTGGTCTTGTCCGCTCTTTCTGGGGTGGGATCAAATCCTCAAGCAGTTTTAATGAGTATTTCCCTGATCTCTTGGCAACTTGATTCTCTTTTTTCTGTCCCCTCTGGTTAGTGTAGTGGATATTTTAAGATTCTCTCTCTGTGTCTGTCTCCCTCTGTGTCTCTCTCTGTGTCTCTGTCTCTGTCTCTGTCTCTGTCTCTCTCTCTCTCTTTCCATTTCTCTTCTTTTATTGTCTTCTCCTTTACCCTTCTTTCTCCCCTTCCTCCCTACCTCCTGTGATTTGGCATCCTGTCTGAAATACACTTTATCATTGTTGCTTTTCCAGACTAGAAACTCTGTCCTCTCAGCTCTCGGATCTTCAGTATCTGTTTCTATTTCCTTTTGAACGTGATTATGGTTTACTTTTCATTTATGATTATTCTAGTTGTTTGTCTCTTTATTTTCATTTATGGCCATTCTATCAGGAAGATTATTGAATGAATGATGGGTAATGCATGACGATGTAGCTTCTTGTAATGATTTCTGTTTTTTTCTGCTGATCCTTGATGTTTCTTAGCTGTAGAATTTGAAAGTAGGCTTTGATATGAAGTAGGATGATTTGTTCAGGTGGTCTGATGGCAGTCCTTGCACATCACTCTTTATGACCCCATAATCTGCATATCTGACTTTATAGATTCCTGCCTAAAATGAACAGTAAAGTATGTAGGATTTTCACTGTTAATTGCTGCTTAGAATTAATTTTCATCACCCCAAAATTTTGAAGACATTCAAAGTGTATAAAATACAAATTGGCTTTGCTTTTGGTGATAGGTACTTTAATAGCTGTGTAATTTCTCAGCAGAATTTTCCCAATCATGTTAAAAGCACTCGATTCAGCTCCTTTTTATCTTATATAACCTCTAAAAATGTATTATGAACCAGCTAATGATTTTTAAAAGATCTTTATAGTTTATTCAGATTTTTAACTCTCCTCAGAAGAAATTTTTGGTATAATATTTAGTCCATGATTTCAGAATCAGAGATCACAGTATTTTCCCTGAATCTGTTAATAAGCAGTGCATTGTATCAGTGATGTTATTCTTAAATCTTAAGTGTAGTGTTACTATACACTTTTAAGTTACTATAATATTAAATGCTACATTAAAATGCTTATTCTTCCTTGTTCAGACACAACATGGAACTAAATTACATTTTCTTCTTCTCTATAGTCTCTCATTTCTACACCTTCTAGAATTCATCTCCTCTTATCCTGATTCCTAAGTCAAAGAATACCCTTTCTGTGACTGTTTCTAGTTGTATCCAGTGAATTTCTCCCTCTCTGAAATAGGGTTCTTCTCTGTCTAAAAATCTGTTTGAGAATAAAACCTTGAAAGATGTGAGCACAGATTTGCATCTTAATCTACCATTTTCTAAAAATGCAGCAGAACCAAGTGGGTGTATCTGGCGGGGTGGGGGGTTGGGGGAATACTGATCACCACTTGGTGTTGAAAGAGAAACTGCTTCCTTGGATTCATTTTGAATTCATTAATAATATTTTTTAACCAAAAAGGAAAGTAAATTAAACCCATTTAAAGCAACTTTTACTTTTTGATGAATTCTTAGAGCACTATAGCTCATTTAAAAATATGCTTTCATGTATTTTTCTAAATGCTGTTTCCATATGCATTGCTGACATTTAAAAATTATTGGAGGAATTTGGTTTGATGCATGAAATTTGATTTGTATACTTGATGTTGATTTATTTATTCCTTTTATAATCTATATTATGAAATATAAACCATTGTTTTAGTCCATTTTCTTTTGCTATAACTGCATAATTGGGATTAGAAATTTATTGAAGAATGTAGTTCTTTTTGTCTCATGGTTAATGATATATAGAAGTATCAGAGCCTGGCACTGGCATCTGGTAGGCATTCAGTGAGTGTTCTTGTTGCATTATGCTTAGTGGAAAAAACCACATGACAGGGTAGTATGTGTCCACTCTGATCTCCCCTCCCCTCCCCTCCCCTCCCCTCCCCTCCCCTCCTCTCCCCTCCCTTCCCTTCCCTTTCCTTCCCTTCTCTTCTTATCAGGTGTTTAGGCCAGTCAGAAGTGCACATACATGTGAATAAGGTTACATTCACATACACCACTCACATATACATACCAAACATAAACCTACTCCATTCACATAAACCTACATAAACATAAACCTACTCCATTCACATATGAATGCGAAAACATGAACATATACCACTCACGTACACATGCTGAAATATGCACATACACCACTCATGTACACATGCCACAAACCCTCCTTCTTATATTCAAAGGTTTTGGCTTCATCTTAATTTAGTGTCTAGACTAGAAAGTGTGAAACAGATTGGATGTCATTTTACAGCCTGCTGGAGTTTCCTCCTAATATTTACATTGATTTGTTGTCAAAATGCCTTCTAAATATTTATATTTAATCCCATGAATTAGTGCTTCTTTCAGCCTTGTTCAGAGAATTGTCTATTTGCAGTGGGTAACTATGAATGAGGAAAAAGTGTAGAGAATAAATGGATGTCAATTGTTCAGCCCTAAACGTTACATTTTTTATGCCCTCAAAGGCTCAGTGAGTATGGAAGAGGGGGCGGAAAGAATCTAAGAGCTGGAGGATAGGAAGAAGTGCTATGAAACATTATCTTTCAGACATGATATGGCTGTTTCATTAATGAACCCACACCAGTTATGGTCACCTGAAAAAGACCTACACAAATGGGGACCATCAACCCTCCATCATACAGAGGAGAGGGCCCTGAAGCTCCATCCCTGACCAACGACTATGGGTAGCTGGGAGGGTGTTATCAATTTCTTCACTGATGAACAGTTCATGCTCAAGCAAATAACTACTCATTTATACTTGTTAATATAAACAAACATAATTAAACAGAGTGGTTAAAATAAATATAAAGCAAAAAAGCAAGCTAGATGTGAAAATAGGAGGGGGACTTTTGAAGAGGAATTCAGGAAGAATAAAAGGGTTAGTAAGAGAGTGATGGGGGTAGAAATGAACAAAACATATTACATATGTATTTTTTTTGTTTTTTTTCTAGACAGGGTTTCTCTGTGTTGTTTTAGTTCCTGTCCTGGATCTCACTCTGTAGACCAGACTGGCCTTGAACTCACAGAGATCTGCTTGGCTCTGCCTTCCGGGTGCTGGGATTGAAGGCGTGTGCCACCAACCCCCAGCAGAATTTAGAATCCATGAACACAGATACTTGACCATTTTCAGAAAAAACATATGTACTATTAAAAAGAAGAGTGTGCTGATTTCCATATTGGGCATAGAATATTTTCTAGAATCACTGTGACTTCTTAGGTCTAGACCAATTAGTGTACGCCACAGTCCTCTAGGAAAGACAGGCATTGGACGATGACTGGACTCAATGTCTTATGTTATTGAAACCAGAGAAGAAACAGCAATGAACTTTAGAGGAGAATGGCTCAAAGGACCTGACTCGTTATCTTAGTTTCTGAAATGTAAACTGACCTTCTTAAAAAGTAATGCTTTTTTAAATCACTTTTGTAACTGTTTTTGACCACACACACACACACACACACACACACACACACACACACACACACATACTGAGTAACAAGCACAAGAGTGTAACACTTGCCTAATATGAGAAACAGATCCAACAGACACTATTTGAAACAATATTTATTAAGAATGATAATTTATAATTTGTCAATTTCTAAATAAACAGCAGGTGTAGATCATACAACAACAGCCATATAAATGTTTATGTTTCTAAAGCAATAGATTATTATAAATAGATTATTATAAATAGATCTATCTAAAGCAATAGATTATTATAAATAGATTATTATAAATAGATTATTATAAATAAACAGCAGGTGTAGATCATACAGCAACAGCCATATAAATGTTTATGTTTCTAAAGCAATAGATTACACATGTATTTGTGGTTAAAGAACTTACAGTTTGAATAATGAAAACCTGGACTTGTAAAGCTGCTTATAGATTTGGGGCTTTAAATTTTGCATTCTGGAAGAATCTGGCAATGTGAAAGAAATGTTGACCCTCTAATAATAATCTATGTCTTCTTTTTCCAGACTCTGCTGTCATACTTTATGTCCACCAGGCTTCTGGAAATCAGGCTCATCACCCTGATAACTTTGGCAACATACTGTTTTTGAATATATTCCCATTTCTAAAATGTTTTCATAGTATAAGATAGATGAGAAATAAAAACCATTACTTACCTGATAAACAGTTCTCAGCTTTTCTCAAACTGAGACTGTGTCCCCAAAAGGTTGTCAAAATGCTTGTAAAATAATAATTAACACTATTACCAGTTTGCTTTATATTTGGTGATTCCCAGAGTTTCAGATGTGATTACAGGTTGTTTTTTGTTTGTTTGTTTCAGGGTGTTTGATCACTGACTGTAGGTTTTCAAATATTCAACATTTTTCTTGACTCTGAAACATTGAACTACATTCTTTGTGATGAAAGCATTTTTACTGTCTTCCCACTTTATAATAGTAATTGAATTAATAACACAGTATATTTTAGAAGAAATGGTTTAAAAATGATTGGAAGGACTGAAGAAAAGATGTGGTGGAAAATACATGCACTACTATTTAGTCCAGTCCTCTTATAAATCTATTTGGTGTATTAAGTTTACTTAATGTGCCTTTTTTAATGGTGCTTGGGATCAACTAGGATCCTCATATATGCTAGCCAAGTACTTTAAGATTGAGTTATGCTCCTAGTTTTTTCTTTTTCTTTTTTATTATTAAAATTTTTTCTATTATTTTTACATACTAATGACAAATCCCCCTCTCTTCCTTCCTCCCACGCCCCAGCCTTCCCCCCCAACCTTTCCCCTCCCCATTCCTACCTCCTTCAAGGCAAGGTCTCCCATGGGAAGTCAGCAGAGCCTGGTACATTCAGTTGAGGCAAGTCCAAGCCCCTTCCCCTACACCAAGACTGTGTAAGATATCCCACCTTAGGCACTAGGCTCCAAAAAGCCTGTTCATGCACCAGGGATAAATCCTGATCTCACTGCCATGTTCCCCTTAAGCTGGTCAAGCTACACAACTGTCTCACATATGCAGAGGGCCTAGTCCAGTCCCATGGAGGCTCCCCAGCTGTTGGTCTACAGTTCATGAAGACATCACTGGGGATAGGGAGAAACCAGGTGCTAGGGAAGTTCCCAGGAATCCACAAGGATGACCCCACCTTAGACTACTAGCAATAGTGGAGAGGGTGCCTGACCTGGCTTACCCCAGTAATCAGACTGGTGAAAACCCTAACTGTCATCATAGAGCCTTCATCCAGTAACTGATGGAAACAGATGTAGAGATCCACAGCCAAGCACCAGGCTGAGTTCCAGAAGTCCAGTTGAAGAGAGAGAAGAGGAATTCTATGAACAAGGGGAATCAAGATCATGATGGGGAAATGTACAGAGATAACCAACCCAAACTAGTGGGAGCTCCCAGTTTTTAAGATGAAGAAATAGTGAAATGGTGCTCATGAGTTTTACAGTTAGAAGAAGGAGATCTGAGAATGGAACACGAGCAGTCTATCTCCAGGATTCAGATATTTGGAGCTTCCACATCATTTTTCTCTTTTAGCTAAATACATATACTGTATCTTAACATACCTTGCATTTAGACACAAGAATGGATATGTCATTTAATACTGGTTATTTTTAAATGATTTACATTATCATAACTATGTATTTTGTGGTTTCCACATATTGTACATCTGCTGATAAATTTTCAAGAACTTTTGATGCTGCCATATAAATCAAATCAAGGTAAACCAGCTCCAGTCATTTAACCTATTATACATTCATTACTTTGTATGTCAATCTCTTTATATTCTCATATATTATAAATACCCCTATGCCTATTTTCATGAATGTTCCATTAAAATTACAAAGCTTGTTTACTCTATTCTGTCCCTGAGACTTTGCTCATATCCTCATTGAAGGGCTTATCTAATTTGCTAACTAAATTCTCACTTCTACAAAAATAATAACCACCTTTTCTGCTTTCTTTGCTTTAGTATATTTTGAAATATTTTATATCTGGAATATATTTTGAGTCACAGCATATATTTCTTTGAATGTAATATTAAGGATGCTAGGACATCACCAAGGATAGAAATTTCCTGGGAAGTGGATCACATGGAACATGCCAATGGTAGGATTGCCTGGGAAGTGGTTGACGTGGGAGGTGTCAATGGAGGGTGAGTTAGAAGCAAAGAAGAGTCTATAAAATTTGAGAGGAAGTCAAATATAAAAAAACAAAATAACCTGCTATCAAGTGAGGAGTTTATCTAAAAATGGACAAATCCATGAAGGATCCTAATAAGCGTCTGAGTTTTGGGGGAGGGGGTAGAGCAATTGGGATCACTGGTTCACTCTAGTAGAACTTTTCCTCTGTCATATTTTATTGATTATTTATTTCCATTATTAGAGATAATGTGAAACATGGATCCTGAAATTTTGAGGAGTTGGTCAGTGCAGGTAAAAATTCTTTCAAATTATGTCAACTTAATGAAGCCAATGGCAACAAATTAGAAGAAAAAGTGATCAATTCAATGAAAAGAAAAAGAATCAGGCTTGCAATTTACACCAATACCATTACATAAAGGATGGGAGAAGAGAGATGTGTTGAAATTCTTCCACAGTGGTCTTCATATTATTAGATGACTGATGGCAATCAGAAGAAGCAGGTGGTCAAAAGGAGATGTCCACAATGTGTGTGTGTGTGTGTGTGTGTATACATATATATGTATATATACATATATACATATACATACATACACACAAATATATATATATACATATATATATGTATATACTGTAGCTATTGTTGACTCTGCAGGCCTGAATTAGAAGACTGAGGTGGGGATGTATAGAATCAGAGACTAGAGAAAACAGAAAAAAAATTCTTTAAAGTTAGAATCAGGACAGAATGAGGTTGTCTTGATCCCCATACAGTGAAGTCCAATTATTAATGGGTCTAGTTGCAGTATTGAACCCATTAAACCAATGCTTAAATAATCTCCATGTGTACACTGGTTGTTGACTTTTTGTTTGATATCTATGATGAATGTGTAATCTGATAAATGTATTTTTAATTCAATATCAGCAAATCTAGATTTGCATGTGAGTGAATAGATTCCGAGGGAATTCATTGAACGTAACCATTTTAAATAACCAAAACTATTGTACATTTAAATTGAATCCTTTTATTTTAAATATTCACGTTACAGGAATTCATTAGGCCCAAATAGAACATCATTATTTACACATTTAATAACTCCAGTGTCAAATCAGTGAGGTATTTACATCGAATATAGTAAATGTCACATAAGGAAGAGACATCTTACATACAGGCTCAAATTCTTTACACATTTACTTCTGCATTGGAATCTTTGTGCAGGTTGTAAAAACCATTAATTGCTAAACAAAATTTCACAAAACTGTAGCAGTCACATCATATAGTTATAAGCTTGAAAAGGCATCAATGAACAGGAACATACATTGTAATGGCATATTTTTAAGGGAAGGAAATTTCAAATGACAATTCCAGTTTAATTTATGGAAAGTACAATTTCTCCATATAGCAGAAAGTACAGATTTCCTATGACATCTTGCCTTTCATGGCTTATTAAAATATTTGCTTAGCTGCCACAAAGTATTGTTACTTACAGGTAAACTCAATGAAGGGATGCATGCAATATCAAACTAGGAGACCAGATCAGATGTTTGCTGAGTGTTACACCCCTACAGTGTCATGAATGGCGTAGTTATTCTTTCCCACACCTGCAATATCACAAATGAATGGTGCAATGCAGTCATCCGTTCTGTGGCAGACTGGACTGCTCACACTTATGATATCATGACTGCTGTAGTCATCCTTTCTGAGGCTGGACAGACTGGCTGCTCATTATGTAAATCAATGTTTTTCTTTTGGACTACAGCAGGACTCAGCTTCAGGATTTTGACTTGGAATAGTAACTAGAGTCAATTTTCTTAGCATTATATTAACTTCATTGTTGCTGATAAAGACCTCAAAGAAGCAATATTCTATAGACAAATAAATAAACAGATAACTAGGATTTCCATTGCTTTGATAACATAACAGTGAAATCACCTTCCAACATTGTAAATATTTATACTGGTGATTTGAATTGAAAAGCTATGTTCTACCCATTATGTGTTATGATAAATGACTTCTCATATGGAGAGGGAGAGGTTGGTCTTCACATAGTACCTGCTTGAAATTAGGCCTTTCAAAAACACAAATATATTCTGAAACAAATCAGACCAAAGAAACAAAATGCCTGGACACATCCTTTCCAGAATGGTATCAGTTTTATTTTCAAAGATCATTGTGAATTATCAGCATGTAAAGGCATGTCTCTATTGCCAATACTCCTACATTTTGCAAATTACTAAGAAACAAAAGTTTTGGTCTACCATTTCCCCATCTCTGCTGTACCAGTTGGCTGTGATCTGGACAGTCTGTTATTGCTCAAGTTAGTGTAATGCAGGTCTGACTTAATGCTTCTCCCTTTTGGCAGTAGTACTGATTTGGCAGTGTTTCAAAAAATGATAAGCTTTTGATTATACAAAAAGCTGCCAGAATATTGTATTCATATAATGGAACTTGTAAAAATGACTTTTTCACATCTTCATGCTCTGACACATTAAGTTGCTATGCAGTCAGTGGTAAGATTTACCAGGAAATTGTTTTATTTATTGTAGTTAATTGCCAACAACTCCAAGAAAAAGTTTTCTGGGAAAATTTACAACACTATAATGCAAAATTAGAAGAAAAACTAAAGTAGAACAGTATTGCACCTTGTCTCAGGGGCTCATCAGCACTAAGACTCACATATCACTTCATAAATACTGAAAGGGGACTCTTGAAAGGATGTAAATCATGCACAGATTAAGACAGAGCTTTTGTGGAACATGGCAGTGAAAAAACGCACCCTCAAACCTTCATGATTCATTACAGCATGCATATTTTCACTTACAAACACAACCTTAATATTATCATATAATATTTAACATCTTATTTCAAACATGCATTGGCTACTAAAATAAGATTTTAAAGAAAAACTGATGTTTGATATAAAATAATCATGTTTTCTCAGGTGTGAAAAAATACTCTACAAAAAAATAAGTAGAAAAGTGATTTCTGATCAATGTGTGATTTTATCTATAAAACCCTAGATGACTAATTAGTGTGCTTACAACAACCCTGTTGGATCTGCATCATAGCACACCCAGGGCAAGTTAATAGCATTAATCAACTGGCACAATGCAATGTAATTCTTATAAGAAATAACATGAACCTATGAACTGTACATTTGGCATTAGATATCAGAGTATTTTAAATTTGCTTGAACATGACAATATCATAGTGCAAATTACATTACAATCATAAAACATACAATTGCTTTCAAAGTAGTTTATGCATTACTGATTCTTAAAATTTACATATTGGAAGAATTGGCACATTTTGTTTTAGTGTGATTGCTTTGCCCTCCATTCCTTGAGTATAAGTCCTTTTATGAAAATTACGTGAACTACTCAAGTGTTGGCTATGGTCTATATGGCAACCTTGAACAGAGTCAAGGTGATAGGCACATTCTCTGTTCTTCCTTTGTGGATCTTCACTATAGCTTTCTTCTTTAGCAGCACTTTATTCCAAGCTTTATATGGAAAGGTCTGACACCCTTACCAGTCATAGAACATAGCCACCTGGCAAAAAGCATGGAGGAAAAGTCTAGAGTACATGATAGCCCATATTTCTGATCAATTTCCATATTTATGAGTTTCTTAGGTGAATCTAATGACAGTCTATCACCTTTGGATAACAGATGAGAAATCTGTGGCTCAGAAATGCTAGCAAATTACACCATAGGTGCTAAAAGCTAAAATGGACTTGATCATGAATTTACTTCACATTTTCTTGTTTCTTCTTGATGATTTCTTCTTTCTGCATGATGTAAACCTGGGTCTGAATTTAGACTTGTTATCTCTTTATCTTGTGTTTTAAAAGCACTTCTTTATCCCATGCTGGTACAGACAGGGAATAAACCACATTATTACTGAAAAGATAATTGAATTTTAAAAGTATGGTCAGTGTATTTATGAAAGGGGGTATGTTGCCTTTTACCTCCTCCCCATACTTAGGATTCTTAGGAACTCTATAAAACATTTTTTTTATATTGTCACACTCTATTATCCACATGATTTTAAGACACAGAAAAAGAAATGGAAGAAAAACATAATATTGTCCCTTGATTAATTTTTTTAAAACAATGCATTAGAATCTGTGATAAATCATATGTTTTCTTATGAAATAGATGGCTTCCAGTTTTCTGTAGACAATTAAGTAGTCTGGACTCTGGTCTCAACATAGTGCATGGAGATACATAATATCCTAACCCACATGAGCACTCCTTTGGTGATCTTACATTGACAAGGATGTCATCTCTAGGGTTGTCTCAACTATGGGCTGAAGGGAGCTAATGAGGCCAGTTTGAGACAGGAGATACATTTTAACATGCATGTATTTCTTACAGAATAAGTAATCTTGGGTCTTGGATGTTAATTGAGTTTTTGTGAACCATTTTTGCCAAGCCTGATTATCTAGCTGCTACACCCTCATTAATCAAAATGGCATTCAGGCATGAGTAAAAAAGTTAACATGCTTCTCCAACTTTAGATTCTATAGAAATCACCTGCAACACTTTTTTTTTCACTGTGTTTGTTTTCACAATTAAAACTCTAGCCTCTTATTTGATGTCCATTACATATTCAATTAATTCAAAAATATTTAGTTGCCTGAGAATTCAGTAAACAATCAATTTTTGAGGTTTTCTAATAAGATATAACATTTCTAATATCTTTTAAAGAAACAGAATTAAAATAATTAATATATTATTTTAAATATCACTATTTTTTGCATGTGAAAATATTCCTTAAATCCATCTTTTTGGGCCATTCAACTTAAAAATTATATATATATATATATATATATATATACACACACAGCTGAGATTGTTCATGTCAAAGCCCCATTTATCATGCTGTTAGCAGAGTCTTAATCACAGCCTGGCTAAATTATTTCATTTCTGCACCACTGAACAAATTAATTTCTGTTTAATGAGTTTATATCTTAACATTTTGACTCTTTCATTTTCTGTAATCTTTAGGAAAGGTAAAGGGAGGCGGGGTTCTCTTGTAAATTACCCTTAGCTGGTTCTGTGCTGAAGCCAGCAGTTGATGTGAAGTATTCAGTCAAGTTGTTGGATATTTCTAAATTTCCTCACCAGAAAATGATCTCTGAGAATGTATCTGCTGTTCTATCCTTGGACTTTAGCTATACGGACTGCTAACATGCTAAATTAATATTAATTTACCGATTTCTCATAACAGTGAAAGAAAGAAGGCCTGCTTATTTTAGGAGATGCTATATGTGCTTAGTGAGGCAAGCTGTCTACCCACCACTGCCACAACCCAGACCTCCTCCCAGTACTTTCTAATTCTGGTAGATGTTACTGCATGTTTCCACACTGTGTTTGTGCATATCCCTTCTATTCAGTATTTGCCCTTTGATTGTTTAAATTTTCAGCGTTTTTTGTGAGCTTCCAGCTTAACACCAACAGATGTTAGAGCTGAAATTTGGATATGTTCTAGATTTCTCTTATTTTCTTTTATAACTGAGAGTGTATCTTAGTGGTGGAATACTCACACACATACAGATAAATATTTGTATATATCATTGTCTATTATTTTAGGGATGAATTCATTTGTTTTTAAAATAGGCTACCCCTATTACACATACACAGAACCTGATACTAACAGAGATGAAGAGCTCAAGCACAGCTAGTGAATAGCATTGCTCGCATTTAATTTTGAATTCATCATTGTGGACAATCTACAGTGTTATAACTTGTTGCGATATCCTAGCTATCACACAGGCTTCTGAGACCCAGAAAAGCAATGGGTCAAGCATGTTCAATGGTTTGATGGCTGCAAGAGATCCTTATAACTGTCTACCCATTTTTATGCTGAAAAATAAAAAAAATGCATTTAAAAACTAAGGGAAAGAGTAAAAGAAAAATTCTCCAGGTAAACAGCTAGAAATGGTAAATAGTTTGTCCTAAATCATAGAATTAGCTGAAGAACAGTACAACCGTGCAAGATATAATTAACCATGTGGAACATCTTGAGTTATGAAATACAATAACACCTATCAATATATCTAAGAAGATTCCAAGTTAGCTAAAAATGGCAGTATCTTATGCCTGTATTGTTTCAATATAGAATGATTTCTATTTAATAAGCAGGACATAGACTACCAAAACTAGCAACATGTCAGAATTGTCAAGGGAGTTATTAAAATTATGGACCTAGGGCATCAATGTCATATATCATAATGATATTTCAAATCATGTAAATGATTCTTATACCATTGATATAGGGAGTCCCCAAGGCAGATGTGAGTCTG
This sequence comes from Peromyscus attwateri, assembly GCA_902168425.1. Taxonomy (NCBI): domain Eukaryota; kingdom Metazoa; phylum Chordata; class Mammalia; order Rodentia; family Cricetidae; genus Peromyscus; species Peromyscus attwateri. Next base: position 25,210 of record CABHPP010136895.1, read on the forward strand.
AGAACCCCTGGCAGGCACAGGATAATTTTGTACTAATAGCATGGCTTCTTCCTTCTTCCTTCTTTTTGATTCTTAGTTGGAGTGGTTCCACTTGCATGGAACAGGGATCAGTTGTCAGTTATGAGTAAATTCTCTTACAAACTCTAGATCACATTGCTTGGGAACAGTGTAATGCTTTAAAAATTTTTGGTAGGGAATTTCATTTTAAATTAAAATACATTCAAAGTATGGTAAATGAATGAACATTAGTCATGGGTAAAAAGAATAAAATTTCTAAATACACACTCACAATCTTATACACTCAAACTATATATTCTTGTTGTTGAAGAACCGCCTGACATATTTCCACTGACTTCCTGAGTTTTGCATCAATAAATAGTTTTGATTACTATAGTAAGAATTTTAATAGTACAGAAAAATCTGAAATGTTTTAGAACAGGCTTCAGTATATGGTTGATTTTCTACAGGAAATCAAGTTCTCAAAAAAGTGTGTTACAAAAGACCTAAGAAGAAGAATATAAAGGAGAAAGATTAGTTAATTGAACACTTGCTACATTGTAAGCTTCAGTAAAGAAGCAAGATTATGTTCTTTTCATTATTAGAGTAACCAGTTTCATGCTTTAAGTATTTATATATTTTTATAGAGAAATAAGAAGAAATTCTATTTAGAGTATTAACTTTCAAAAATATTTCTAGATGGTCAAGGAAATTTGAAATTCAAATTTATGCACATATCAATTTAGGCCTTATATTAAAGAGCAGTGGTGCTGAAGGAATCCTTACAGACATAGTCATCCATGGAGGTGAAGTTACTTTCTCAATGCTACAATTTGTTGCAATGATAGCCTAGGGTAGAATTACTTATATTTCTGCTTTAACAGTGTGTCTCCCATTTAGACTCTATTAACTGTTTATGACTATGGATGGATTGAATATGAATTACAAAGAGGGACCACACTTTGGATAATAGCAGAGTTTACCAATTTTCAAAGTACCATAAAATCTCTGGAGGAGAGATGGCCACAATCAGAAATCACCTGACTGACTGATGTTTGCAGTATCTTCAAAATGCAACAAATGCAATTAGCAAAGGATGAAGAGTATAACTGTTTTCTCTCCTCACAGTTTGATAATACATATTTGCTTATCATGGTGCTTCATTTTGTATCTTCTTTACACAATAATTTCTTTTCTACTAAAAACAGCTGATGAGTAGAATACCAAAAAATTCCAAATCTAGTTTAATCTTTCTTAACATTCTATTTCTTTTGGTTTTTTTTAAAAAAATTTATATACTTGTGTGAGTATGTATGTATGTGTGCTCTGCATGTATACCTGCATGTCAGAAGACGTCATCAGATCCTATTATAGATGCTTTGAGCCACCCGGAAGGTTGCTGGGAATTGAACCTCTGAGCCATCTCTCCAGGCTCTCTTTTGGGTTCTTAAAGCATGATAAGAACTTATACTGTCTGCCCTCTCTATCCAGGGAGCAAGGGGAACAGTAATGTTAATATAAAAATTATCTCCATTTAGCCAGAAGAAGCTGGTATTTTGACATTAAAAGTATTTTTCATGCCCACTAATTTTATTGATGTAACCAATTATTAGGCATGTGTTAATAACCCCTCCTTCATCAGGAACTACTTATCCTTTAGCTTTTAAAGTCTATTGTATTCAGTAGCTTGATTACAATTTTTAACACCCCCTTCCCTTGAGATTAGAGTTCAGGAGAGGCGACAGACGTGATCAAACACAAAGTAAACATGGAGAACTAAACTTTATGAAACATTAATTCACATCAAACACTTTCTGGGTGAGTAACAGCCATGGAATCTAGTCTGAAAATAGACAAGTGAAAAAAATCTCAGTAATTTATTTTCTGCTTTTGTTCCTCTCTTATTTAATCTCTCATTAGAAGAAAGAATTTAAAGGCTCAGCAAATAATTCCTTAAGTAGTCTATCATTTTATACTTCAAGGTTTTTGGTCTAAGCTCCACATATTCCAGGGCTATGCTTTTTACAGTAAATATGAACCTTGTAAGCTGTTGCTACTTTGCTACTAAGATTTTTTTTTTTAGTTTCTACTTTATATCAAGTCATAGCTGTCCTATAAGACATGGCTGTCATGTTTTCCTTCTTTAAATATGGATATGGATAATTCAGTACATGTTCTCATCAGTAAGGCTTAAAATAATTATTTACATATTTCTACTAATAAGATCTGCAATAATTAACGATTAAATATTCAGAACACTGGTGGTAATGACTTTCTGCACTTGGAATGAAAACTTGTTCATGGTCTTTTTAGAGTCATCGTTTATTACTATGCATATTATCTGTTTTTATTATAACCAACAGCAAGCCAAATTGGTTGACTCAATCTATCTTTCACATGGGATATCCTTAAAAAAAACTGTAAATCACAGGATTTATTAAAAAAGTGATCACTGGCATATCTTTTCAATGGTTATTTCTCACTTACACATAGAAAAGCTCATTCTTTCTGCTAAAGTTCAACTGGAGAAACATTAAATCAGAAAGAGTGTCAACATTTAAAGTTTTTTTTAACTATATATTTAAAAGTTGAAGTCCCAGAACATATCATCCTATGTGACAATGTTATATTCACATTATAGGAATTGGGACATATTTGAACAGTAAGGTGTAGATGAGGTGGAGACAAACATGAGATTAATAACCATAGGACCCTTAAATTCTAATCTCTATTATCACCATGTTCACATCCCTGTCTTTCAACATATGTCAGGAGTAAATAATGTCTTTATATCTAATTAACTCATAGATCAGAAGAGCTTAACTTACGAATATTGCTGTCATTTCTTCTGGTTAAATAGCTGGCCCATTCACTGTTCACTTGAAGTTCATACACTCATTTCCATGGCTTGGTATTAGGCTTTCAATGTACAGATGCACTAGCAGAATACTTGTTGCCTCGGCTTGGGTTATATTACTGGCATTTAATTGTAGTTTCTGTTCAAGAATGAGCTCAGATTCATTGTCAACAGAAGAGACAACTGCCTTCAAGGCTCTTAGCATTCAGCGTAGCAATGGTGGGTGGAAACAATACTGAATGCTTTCCAGCTTTCAGAGAAAACACTTTCTAAGCTTCTCTTTGCATATTTAGGTACCTACATTTTATGGATCAAAAACATAATGAATAGATGTACACATATGAAATTTACTTTTAAACAAATAAATATATGATAGAGCCTTTAGGACAATATCCATGTATACAGACCCTTTCTTTATATATATGAAACAATGTGTGGACAGAAGAAATAAAATCAATGTTGGGTCAAATGAGTAGAAAGAACTTGCAATTCCAACACATGTTGAGTAGCTAAACAACTGGGTAAAGTTACTAGTAGTTTTTTTTTCTTTTTTCATTAAATGAACAATGACTCATACAATCTCCATTGAGAGTCATACAAGATAGAACTTATAGGAAGCTTGGTATCACAGCCCCTTTATGGCAGTGAAAACATGTTTTCATTTTTATTTTATTTCTGTGTTGGTTTGGGGCTGACAACATTACCTGTGTAATTATGTCTTAAAAAAAATGAACGCAGGATCAATGTCTCTATTTAATTCTGGAGTCTTTCTTTGCTCAAATACTTCCCTTGTCAGGGAAGCTCATTCTTTCACAGGACACACAGTTCTTGCTTACTGAACTGAAATTTACCTTCCCCAATAATCTATGCAGAGGGTGAGTGTAAGTTCTGTTGATTGTAACAAGTAATAGAAAAATTATAAATGAGCCACAAAAGATCCAATTGGTTGTCATCAGAACATTACATTTTCTGTAGACTTTGACCAGAGTAGAACACAAGCATTAGAAATCCTTTAGAGAATAATTTTCTGTAAGAGTCTCAGTATCTGTTTTTTTCCTCTAATCCACTGCATCTGCATATGTCCATCTACCTCCGCTAAACACACAGAAGAGAATTTCTGTAGGCAGGTGAAAGTTCATGAATAAAATGCCCCCAAATTCAGTGCAATACTAAGTTTATATTGGTTCTGCAAAGCCCTGAATATCATAGCAACATATGCTATGTAGGAATAATTTTTAAAATGGAATAAAAAATATCATTTTCAATTAATAGTCATAGGCTAGATCTGTTCCTTTATTGAAACAAACAAAAATTACCCATGACTTTTCAATGCTGTTAATTAATTTATTTAACAAATACATATTGAAATCATACTCTGTGTCAGTACTGTCTGTCCCTTGAAAGTTTGTACTTTATTATATTTAATGATATATTAGACCCATTGGTAATAATTTTGTTTATTTTTTAAATAAGGATAGACCTTTCAAGTTTTATATCTATTCATTACCAAATATGGAAAAAATAAAACTTTTAAATATGGATGCTTGGGAAAGTATTCAAATGGAGAAGTAATTAAAATTATGTAAATGGTACAATTTATATAGTCTATTTGTATTTGCAGATATTATTTTCCTTGTTATAGGGGAAATTGTTTATTTTTACAACAATGACTCTGCTCAGGATTTGAAAGGGGACAATCAAAGCTTCCCTTAGCTGTTATTAGGCATTAAAAATATCACAAAAATTGTATGCCCCAAAATTCATGGATACTTTAACTTAAGATATTGAGAGTCTGCATTTGCAAAACAACTTAATGAAAATGAGTGTGAAGTCTAATAACATTTCTGCTTCATATCTTTCTTATTTACTACATGAGTAAGTCTGCCTTCACAAATGTGGTAAACAGGTAAAAACTACATCAGTTAAGTCAAGGAGGTTAAGAATGAAGTGATACTCTGATCCTTCTTTGTTAACATTGTGTGAGCTAGAATCTAGACATTATAATACTCGGTAAAAATCTTTCGTATTTTAGGATATACATTTCCATTTCCCAAACAGATTAAAGACCTTATTGATGCAGAAACAACTGAATCATAAATTTACTTTACAGGCAACTATAAAATGTGAAAAAGAATGTTTACAAATGAGAATGAAGAATAAATTATTTTCAGTGTTCTTTATCACATATATACAGGATAATTTAAAACCAAATGGAGTGATTGCTAATTTCGAGCTCTTAAAAATTTCCATCAAAATATACATGTTGTTCAAGGTAGGGTGATAAAAATAAACTGTGACACAAAGCAAATTGTTTCTCTTTTTATCCTCACAACTTGAATGATGTTACATTATTATAATTCATTAAATGTGAAAATGATGGAAACTTTAATTCCAAAACCATTTCTCTAAATTACCAACAGACTTATACTCTTGATGCCTTTTTACATGATCACAAGCCAGGCATGCATGTGACTCCCAAAATCGTGGGAGGTTTACAGTGAAATCCTTCCTCCAGTTAAAGTAACTAAGGTACAACTTATTGTTTTTGTCAACTTCTTTCAGATACTTTGCCAACTCACTGGGAGAGTTATAATCTTCCACATGAATGAATGAATCAGCTGGAATATAATTCTCATAGTTTTCCCTAGATGGTCCCAGGACAACAGGTACTGAGCCAGCTAAAAATGCATTATAGAGCTTTTCTGTGATGTAATCTTTGTGAATTGAGTTTTCAAAAGAAAGATAAAACTTGCAAGTAGATATGGTGGGAATCAGGTTTTTATCATTCACGTATTCTCCAAATGCTTGCCCATAGGTGTGGATTTCAATACTCTTGCTGAGCTCGTTATAATACTTGACCCTGGCATGCTCAGGGTTCCAGTTACTCACAACCCAGCACACCAACTTCTCTTTGCTTGGCACTTCGAACACAAAGGGATTTGTGCTCACCGTCAAGAAGCCATAAGGCACTTGAATATCTGAATCACGGCGGTAAGTTAGAGTCAGGTTGAACAAGTGTTCGATGCCACTCTTCTGAGGAGTATGAGTCGGAGACTCTAAGTTCATCCAAATCCATTTCTGAAAGGGTGGCCTAGCCTGCTGAGGTAAATTAGTCAGATCCCAGCTGATGTCTCTGTGGTGAATCAGGACTGCGTGGGATTTGTTGTACAGTGAGCGGTCTGTTGTGAGATGGCACCCTTGGATGTTGAACATCGCTTGGCAGGATGTAAGGTCAAAGGTCTGCCCAAATGGCCACACCCACACCAGAATGGTGGTTTCATTAAAATAATCAGTTTTTGTGGAGAAGAAATTTTTCATTTTCAGCACAGAACTGGCAGACTCCATTGGACTGAAGACCCAGCTGTTGGTGGGTTTGATGTAAATGAGCAGACACGCCATGAAGCAGGCCAGGATAATGCAGACGATTAGAAATGGACGGAGAATGCCTTTGGATGTTGAGGTCATACTTTTTTTCTGTGGAAAAGAGAAAGACAAGGGAAGGTAAAGGTAGGAACAAAAAAATGAAATTATAAATACAATTTAAGAGAAATATTAAGACTGTTGTAATTATGAAATCAACAGTAATTTCTTTCAGTATTAACAACCACTATGAGAAATAGGTTTCATTTAGGCAGAAAACTGCTTTTAAATGGAAGTTTCCCAGAAACTCCAGCCTAGAAACCATAAATCAGAATTCACTATCAGCACATATCTTGAAGTCAGATTAACCAGTACTTCAGTGATCTCTATACCTATCCTGGTTTTGTTTGTAAAAACAAAACCTGACAAAACTGATCACCATTATTAAAACCACGACTGAGCTTATTAGTGAGTGTTACTCAGTAAGATTTGCAAACATTTCCCAGTTGGCATATTTGCTTGTTCACAACTATGCTTTAAAAACTTCCTTTTTAAGGAAGAGAAATGACATGAAGTTGGGTGGGTAAGGAGGGAGATCTAGAAGGGCTTGGAGGATGGAAAAGAATACGTTACAGTATTGTGTATAAAATTCTCAAAGAACAAGTGAAAAATAAAAAAGATAGTAACATACTTTTACAATCAGAGTAAAATTAAGAGACTATTAAAGCTTTTGAAAAGTTCATATTTCTTTCTGGGTAAAAGTTTATTTTTACTCTTTATATAGAAATGCATCAAGATAGTCATGTGATGAAATGTGTCCTTGATATCGTCTTTTGGTAAATAAGCACATTAATAAATATACTGTTGTTTTTCTCTTTGTATTTATACATTTCCCATTTATCTGACAATTTTGTGTCAATGACCTTGTAGTGACCTCAGTAGTTAGCAGTATTTAACAATCAAGCATACTGTTGTCATTAGAACAAACTCTCATTTGTCAGGTATTAGGGCTTCCAGCTTATCCTTTGTATATTATCATAAATAAGATTCTTAAAGTAAAGATATACATCATGGAGAAAAACATTAATACATTGAATTTAGCTTGTGCTTAAATCAGTGAGCCATTAGGCTTTTGTGTGTGTGTACTGAAAGTTTTTCTTTTACATTTAAATCTCTTTATGAATACGGACATATGAATGTCACATGTAGTATATTTACAAGATTATTACAAGATTTTTTTGTTTGTTTTTCAAAATAGGGTTTCTCTGTGCAGCTTTGCACCTTTCCTGGATCTCGCTCTGTAGACCAGGATGGCCTTGAACTCACAGAGATCCTCCTGCCTCTGCCTCCTGAGTGCAGTAACACGAATCTTAAAAGATCTTAGTAATAAAAAAAACTCGGGAGCCAGGTATTTGGGTGAATGCTGAGTGATCAGAGAAAATAGAACAAGCCACACCCAACCTCACCTTGCCAACTTCTCAGCTGATCTTGTTTCCTCAGACTGAAAGCCTCTGAATCATCATCTGAATGGATCTCAGCTGAACTGCTGCTAAAAGCTTAAAAAGGCTCTAGTTCCTGGGCCTTATGCCTTGTATACCTTTCTGCTTCCTGCCATCACTTCCTGGGATTCAAGGCGTGCGTCACCATGCCTGGCTGTTTCCAGTGTTACTTTGAACTCAGAGATCTAGACGGATCTCTGCCTCCAGAATGCTAGGATTAAAGGTGTGTGCTACCACTGCCAAAACCTATGTTTAATATAGTGGCTGTTCTGTTCTCTGACCCCCAGATAAGTTTATTGGGGTACACTATATATCAACCACATTTCAGAAGTATGACATATCTTGAAATCTTAATCAAGTATAGGGTATTATATATAGAATACTCTTACCTAAATTTAGGTGAACATTTGAAAAATCACATACACATGTACATTTTATTCACAACTTTTTAAAGAATATGATGTTGTGTGATTTATTAACCTTGATCATGTGAGTATAAAAATTGTGGATATTGAATTCTAGAGCATTCCTTGTACAGAATTACTGGAAAAATTACAATTTTCTCTCAAAGCTAGATTCAGTATCAAAGTCAGTAATCAAAGAAATTCACAAAATTTATATATAATATAATTATATATATAATATATCTAAGACCTATTAGTTCAACCTTAGTTTACAGAGAAAATTGGGGAGGAATTATAAAGGAAATCTCAATATTTATAATAAAGGGATATTGCAGGTACTATGTTCCAAAGTTTATGGCATGTGAAAAAAAATAATACTTAGAAGAGATTTACAGGTTTGACAGTTTCCAGGGAATTGATTATTTGACAACACAAGAAGCCTGACAGAACCATGGAACAAAGCTAAAGAAAAAAAAAAAAACAGTAACACCAAAAAGAAAATGAAGAAAATAAATATAGGAAAGACAAAACTCATTGATGTTAAGAGCTTAAATTTCAGGTGATTAATAATATTACAATATCTGAAATATCAATAGAAAGGTTATCCAAGACAGAAAATAAGAAATCTAGGTTAAATATCAACAGGATAAATAATGACTGACTTAATGTAGATTAAAATTAGAAATGGCTATTCAGTTATTATATACTTATACATTTAAAGGACTTGATAAAATAAATGATTGTGGTTGAGCCAGGTGAGAAGAACAAATATTGACATAAGAAAAAATTCCATTGAAGATGGAATTTGTTAAAGAATAGAATTTATGAATAACAACTGAGAGCAAGCAATAGACCTAGACAGCACAAAAAGACTGAGACCTGTAATTCATTAAATAGGGATTGGTATCATATTTTTAAAAAAGGAATCATTTTAGAAAACATAAAATTAAGGATAAGTGATTCAATCATTATATGAATTCAATTACAATCTTACTAACAAAATATATCAGAAGATATTTTCAAAGGTCAATTTCAGTTAAAAATCCAGACAAAATTTAGCAAAAAGAGATTTGTAAATGTAAGAGAATGCCATTGCAGAATAAGTTTATGGAAGTCCATATACATGGGATCCTGGAGTCATGGAGTCAACATACATTTAACTGTTTGAAGAACTATTCATGAAAGTCATGCTAAACTGCACAAACATGCTCTCTTGCACTAACATGCTCTCCTGCACTAACATGCTCTCCTGTGATATAATCTAATCAGAGCTGCTCATTCTATACTATCAGGTTACAGTGACAACAGCCTCCATTTAATAACTGTCTATTCAGCAGGGACTGCTATGGGTTTACATGGGCCACTCCTCATAGAACTACTGTGGAGAAAGCCATTGTTGTCTCTTCTTTACAGATGAGCAAATGGGGCAGAGATACATATTAGAAATAACTAGCTTAACCACTGAGTTGCTTTCTATAATCCACACCAAGCAGAATAATACATCAATAATCCATTCATATTGTACCTTGGGTTTCATTATTTACCCATTTTGACTTAGGGCTATTTGTTAACAGGTGAAATGTGGATCAATTTCTCTTATCAAGCAATATCTCATACTTACATTGTGCCTATTACTGCAGAGACTGATCTAAGAACTTACACTAACTCACATACATCAGCACATCTATCATCTCATATTACCATTTTACTAAGAAATAAACTGAGGCACAAAATGACTAATAAGCAGCTTGCCCAAGGTTAGTCAGCCAAGAAGGTGCAGAATACACTTTCTAGTGCAGGCTGCTGGCTGCAGGTTATAAACACCTGAAGACCATGTTGGATGATCTACAGTTTTGCTCACTGAAGGCAGAATTTGCAATCATTATAGTGATACCAGAGCGAGCCCCTTGATAGGCTTTGCCTTCTTCACTGACAAACCATTACCATCTGGGCAGAGTAGGTGCTAAATAAGTGCTCCTCATGTTATGTGAATGAATGAATGAACTACAGAGCTTCACACTAGCGTAAGATGCCATGTCAGGAACTGCAAACACAAACTATGAACCGAGTGTGAATTTGTGTTTACCTGTTTTCTCTATGAACATAGTATATGCTCGTGTAGACAGTGAAAACCACTGAAGCTGATAGAAGAAGTATCTGAACAAAATCTTGTTTTGGATTTTTCTCCTGTTTCAAAGGTAGCATGCATGCAGTTGATGTTAAATGAAAATGATTTGGTCACTGGGCAGAAAACAACACTGCGTTTGCTCTGTGTTCTTTGATTTCCCTATTTCCTTGGCTTTTTGTGTCACTTGTTTATCTCTTTACACCCTCTACCTCTAATTTTTCACTGATGTCAGGATCAATTACTAAACAATGGGGCAGTCATTCAGTAGCTCCTACCATGCACAGAGACTGTCAGAAAAGTTTGCTTCCTAGAGCCAAGTTGACATTCCTTTGACAGCAGCAGTTTTACTTACCCCTCATAACTGAAATTCAGGTGAAAACCCAACACATTTTGATCTATTAGTCAAGCCAACCTATTTTTTTTAAAGCCTCTAAGCAGAGTTTCTGTATATCTCTCTCCAGCGACAGCAATGAATGTGTAGAATAAGGGAAACTGTAGCAATAAATCAGATAATTGAAACTTTTCAGTTATTCTCAATGGCCTTAGAGAGTGTGAGAGATGACAAAGACTTAAGCTTTAAAGAAAAGAACAGAATCTTTGGTAAAAATAATGCTTGCTAAGATTTGGTATAGGAAAACATTGTCCATTGAGAAACTAATCCTATTTTCCAATGCTGCTATAATGAAAGATTTTTAAAAAATGGAAAGAAATTTAAAATACAAAACATTGTGATTTGCAAGTGGTAGATACATGTGCAGATATTGGGGGGAGAAATGAGAAGGTAAAGAAGATGGGAAGCTTCTTCAGAGCCTGGTGATTCTACAGAAAGCATCTGTGTGTGAGTTGTTGTTTGAGATTTTTTTCAGCTAATATTCACCCTTATTCTAAAATGGAAAGGGCATGGGCTAAAATGTAGCACAGAATTCAACAACTGCCAAAAACTGTATGATAGAATCAACTTTTTGGCTTGGAGCTTACCACTTGGGCATTATTCCCAGGTGATGGCTACTGCATTTTGTTGTCTTGCCCACATTATACATAGTGATGTAAAGTTGGAAGAGATCACCACTCATATCAGTAGGAGTTATTCAGTCAACATATTTTATCATCATTGTGTAGTCATAGTTACTTTAGATTTTGTGTGTCTGTGTGTGTTTGTGTGTGTGTGTGTGTGTGTGTGTCTGTCTGTCTGTCTGCCTGTGTGACACATCTTTTATCCTTGGTCAAAAGAAAAAAGTTGATCAATGCATACCAAATCCAAAAAGCAGGAGTAAATTACTAGAAAATGGATAGAGGGCCGGTAGTGGTTTGAGTAGGTATAGATAGCCCCCATAGACTCATGTGTTTGAATACTTGGTCCACAGGGAGTGGCATTATAGGAGGTTTGGCTTTGTTGGAGTAGTTGTGGCCTTGTTGGAGGAAGCTTGTCATTGTGAAGGTGAGCTTTGAGGTATCATAAGCTCAAGTCTTGCCAGTATGACATAGACTCTTGCTGCTGCCTACAGATTGAGATGTAGAACTCTCAGCTCCTTCTCCAGCACCATGTTTGCCTGTACACTGTCATGTCCCACCATGATGATAATGTACTAAACCTCAGAAATTGTAAGCCACCTCCAATTAAATGTTTTCCTTTATATTAGTTGCTGTGGTCCTGGTTTCTTTTCATAGTAATAGAAACCCCAACTAAAACAGGGGCTAAATTAAAAATAGTTTTAAAAAATGATTGTCATAAGATGACCCTTTAACTTATTCTTTCTGAAATAAAGCTTGTAAAGTGTGAAAATTACGTTTGTTTTTATGTTTTTTATTATTCTATGGTAACAAATCAGAAATTAGAGTTCTTAGCCAAATGTTGCACAATAGTAGATCTTTTATGATATTTCTGTAGATTATTGTCATTTCTAGTTAGCTACACATTCACACAAAATTCTTTTGTAAGTTCAAATATAACTGATTATTATGATTAATAATCTCTAGATAAATTATATAATAAATTCCTAGTATATGAAGTTTCTGAATACCTTTAGGGTCTTTTTATTGTTTATGGAAACTTCTTTAAGGAACATTATTCTAAATATTTGTTGATTTTAACTATGTGGATGGAACTAGTCTCCCCCCACCCCCTCTGTGGTACAATACATTAAACAATGCAAGCCCTCATGCCTTATGCATGCTATGGAAGTGATCACTCAGCTGCATCCTGGTTTCCTATTGGACAGTTACTTCTGCTGGGCAAACTTGTAGAGACTGCAGAAAAAAAATCTTCTCTTCACAGGCAGTGCTGATCAGATTGGGAGTCAGATTGAGAATGAAGATGTCTGGGTCTGAGGATCACAATGGGGATCTCTGGTGAGTTCTGGATTAATGGAGCTACTCTGGGCTCACCTTTCTTTGTTAATCTCCAGTCCCAAGAGTTATTATACTATAACCATGAAACCAACAGTTTCACTTGTGTTATATTCATTATAATTGTTTTATTAGTTGAAATAGACAAACTAGAACAGACAAATGAACAGAACAATCTCCACTCTAAACAATCAGAAAGACCAATATATATAAAATAATCTCTACACCAATTCTCTTATTTTCTACTCGGGATACAAAGTATATATCTTGAACCCTTCAAAAAATATACAAAATTATCTGGATTAAAATTTTGAAAAGTATAAATATATATACATCATTAAAGTGGGATAAATCACATCACTTTGTATAAATACATGTACTGACTCTGGGTAAAGCTTAGGGATTTGGTTGTGCTATGTACAGTGAAACTATTATGTGTATGATGAACTCAGAGAACATTTCTCTTTCAATATTAATGTGATTTGCTAATAGGATCATATTAGTTTGAGGTTACCCAAAGTCCAAATAATACAAGTTTTCAGGATTTTTTTTGGTTTGGCTTTTCTTATTTTGCTTATCACACATCTTTAATTTTTTTTACACTAAGAACACTTTAAAAAATAAAATATTCTTTCATTGTATACCAAATTATATTATATTCTCCCTTATACTATAAAGCTGTGTATATTCATCACTTCTCTTTCAAGGTCCTTTGGAACTTCAAATTATGTTGAGCCTTTTTCATGGGCATTATTGATTTTTAGTTCCCACAGTTCTCTATATTTGATATGGAGCTGCATACCTCCTGCCTTGGGAGAGATGCTGCTGTTTACTTTTTAGCAACATGACACTGGTTGATTTCTGGAATGCTCTCAAATTTGTGTCTCTGAACCTCTGTCAAATATCCTTAAAGACAATCTCTGGTGTTTCCCCGAGAAAACCTTTGTTTTGCTTCTTTGGACTCTGGGGTACTTTCCACTAAAGTGCTCCAGTAAGGATGGGGTCACCTGCTTTCCCCAGGGTCACCAGTGCTTTTCCTGAGTCTTCTTCAGAATGGTTCCCATAGTTTTGTGTTTAGGCAGCCTAATGAATTGCTTTCTTTTACTCTGCCCCTTTCTTTGTGTCTTCAGATATTTGTTGCTGTTAGTGAATGTGCTACCAGATGCCGTTTTTTTCATGCACTATCAACCCCTTTATTTTCGGTGCTTTCTATATTCATTCCCTTTGAATTTCTTTTTCAATTCAGGGATTAACCTCTTTTCTTCTGCTCTTTCATCGGCTCTCTCTCCTCTATCACTAGTTCTTAATCGCTGTCTTTATTCAATAACAATCTCTACTTACCAGCTTGGGCTACAGGCATGGCGATCAGATTTGACAGAGAGCCCAAGTGTAGTCTGGCTCATACTCCCTAGGGGATGCTGTAGACAAGACCAGGGGTTCCTTCATGACATTTTTTCTCCCCTAGAACATGCTTTCCAGTGCCCCTGGAGGCCAGCAGTCCTTCAGAACTTGGCTGTCAGTACCAACATTCACTATGCTCATGAACTATATTATCTGGTCTAAAACCTGACCAGATAATATAGTTCATGAACACATACACACAAACGCGCGCGCATGCGCGCGCGCGCGCGCGCGCGCGCGCACACACACACACACACACACACACACACACACACACACACATCCCCCTCATTTTGCTTTGGGATATTCATATTTCTTCTTATTTTAAAGATGAAACTCCATTTTATCCAAATGATAAGATAGAACAACTAACTCAGTCAATTCTCTTTGGTGATCGTGCATCTTTTATATCTACACCAGTCCCTAGACCAGAAAATTCACCTCCAGCATTTTGACATTCAGAAAATAACACAACAATGAGAAAATCAAATCAGTCTCAGAAAGAAATATTCTTTCTGATCTCCCAATTGCTTCCTGTCTCCTGCACCACCTTTCTTCTCCCTTCAAGACAAACTATATAAACTTCAATTTCTTTTTCTGGATATAAAACATACAAACTGGAAGTCCCTTCTTCAAACCAACCCTCTCCCCCAATATTGCTTTAATAATTCATGGCCTTCTGTCTTGGAACTGGTGGTGAAGAAATTCTTTGATATACCTTGTCATTTAGTGGATCAGAAGATCCTAATTTCAGAAGGAGTCCTGTTTTATAGTAAAGAAGACTGCATGCTGCAGAGGCTCAAAAGAATCTGAATGCACTGGCCTTGCACTTGCAGGCTTCCTGTGTAGTCTAAGTATTAGATCATAAGTTCTGGTCCAATCATTTCTCTGATGATGCCCATGCTTCATTAAATTTATAGATAAAGTAGATATATAATAGATGTTTATATACTCATTTTTAGGATTCCCTTGCCTTATACGGTCATCATTGCCCAAGAGGTTATAAACTTCACTGTTCACCACCATCCTTCATGATGTCTATCTCTACAGTATCACTTGGTATACAGTTAGAAATGTATATTTTCCCAACAAAGCACAAATATATGCAATTAGCAGCTGGAGTGAGGAATAGTAATCTTAAGACCCCTTCAGGCAGACCTGGTGAACAATTAAGTTCAAGGACCCCTGCAGTAGAGTGACATCTCAAACCTCTAGTCAAGGATACATTTTGGTTCAGGCTTTTTTTTTTTCATTCTAATGGCTTTTTAGATGAAATTTAAAGTGGCCATATGTTCCACTGATGGGCCACTGCAGCTCTAACCACACATTCTTGCCAATGTTGCATCGATTGTGTGTCCTTGCTTCTCCCTATATCACACTGACTCTCACTGTTGCCTGGGAAGTTTTCCCTCCTCTGCTTCTGAGTTACTGTTTTTCACGTTTCAATTCTCAGTTCCACTCAGAGGTCCTTGTAGAAGGGACTGCTGATGACCTTTCCCAACATACTACATCAGAGCTCTTAAGCACATGCTTTCTTGTAGTACATGTCATGTTTGCACTGCTTTATAGGAGCTGGTCCACACATTTGTGTATTTGATGTTGCTGCCCTTGTTCAACTGAAAGAAGGCTCATAGGGCAGAGATGTCTCTTTATTACTCAGATTTAAATCCTAGCGTCGAAATCACAAAGCATAGTCTTTCTCTTAACATTATGTTTCATGGGTCACCAAATAGCTATTAACTATTCAGAGCATTTGTACTGTGAAAGGTCACAGGCTAAGACTTTTCTATATGATGTCGTCATCTGATTGCCAGGAAATTTAATTTTCTTTTTGTTAAAAATAATGATCATGAGGCCTGAACCCTAATCAGAACTACAGGAAATTAAAGAATGCTAGGAGCAGGACATATCGTCTTCTACAGGGAGGGGCACACCAAATGGTTATCCAACATCAAATGGTCAGACCCCAAAACACACATGCATGCAAGTACCATTATGCCCACTGACCATGCCATATTTATATATCTAGGAATGCGTGCGCGCGCACACACACACACACACACACACACACACACACACATTACAATGCAAGACAATGAAAGAAAATGGGGCCATGAATTTGAAAGTGATCAAGGGAATACATGGAAGGTTTTTCAGGGATGGAAAGGGGAAGGGGGAATGATGTCATTATATTATAATCTTCAAAAATAATAAAAAATATTTAATTATAAAAATGTTACTTCCTAAGTACCACAGTATGAAACATTTTAGAAATGTGAATTCTTTTAAATCATACAGCAGTCAGATGACATAAATGCTATAACTATATCTTGTTTTGCAGGTGAGGAGACTGACATGCAACTGATTGCCTAAGATCTTATGTCCATGGCTAAAGTGACTGAACGTGTTGCATTTAAAAATAGACAGTGAGAATGAGACTGTAGTTTACAGTTCCAGAGACGTTTATGTTAGGAATCATATGAAAGAAGACATTCTACAGCATGCTACTCTGGACCATTGCTCATTAGGATAGATTCCATATATGAATGTTACCCTCTGCTCTCATTCTGGGAGCTAGAAGTAGGAATAGTGGGTGGGTCACGTGCATTGCACATTAAATTAAAGTAGGGAAGAAGCCTAGGTGAGTTTTATTGTCTGGTTATTTCTAAAGCAATTAAGAACAGGGCATGTTCACTACCCATGGGCAGCTGTTGATTCAAAGCCTCTACCACACTTCTCTGCTAGCTACACTCTTTTTCTGACAACCCTTTACCTACCACTGTCTTCAAGCAGTTTTAAATATTAACTGATTTCAGATTGCCTGTACATATATGTACCAAAAAGAAAGAGGTTAAATAAAAAATTCAGTTATATGTCAGTTTTCCACACAATTCCATCAGTTAATATTTAAAAAATTTACAAGTATAGATTCCAATCAATACTTAGAGAAAAAAAAAACACCTTCTTAAAACAAAAACTAAAAGCCAAACTCTATTGAATTTCTTGGTTTTCACCTGGATCTTACCATATAAGTTCATATACTTTAAAAGACAATATCATGGTGTCTTGGTCCTCAGCAGGCTGGCTAATTGGAGTTTTCCTGTATGCTCCTCAGTTGTTGCCTTGCTTATCATTTGGCTGCCATTGATTTGTGAATCCTTATCTTCAACTTCATCCCTGCCCACATCCTCTGAATGTGTGGAATCTGAGTCTTAAATCCAGCTGTCCCCCGAACTCTACCCTGCTAGTTGCTAGTTTCTAGGTTTCTGTTGCTCTTGCAGAACCAGTCACCTAAGTTAAATGTATCATTGACAAAGCAGCTTTGAGTTTGCTGAAATGATCACATTTCTCTCAGACTTTCCCCCTTAATTTCTCGTCCACTGTCCACTGATAATTACAAGCTTTGCCCCAGTTTATATTGGATAGAAGTGAAACCACAAGAAACCAACTGCTTGATACTCCTCTTCTTCCTCCTCCCTCAGGAGCAGGAATCTTAGAAGGTCTCATTAAAAAAGTCAAACCTGAGGCCAGGTATTGGGGTGAATGCTGGAAGATCAGAGAAGTGGAACAAGCCACAGCTTCCTCACCTCCACAGTTCCTCAGCTGATCCTGTTTCCTCACACTGGAAACTTCTGTGTCCTCATCCCAATGGCTCTCAGCTGAACTGCTGCTCGAAAGCCTGAAGCTTAACCAGCTAAAAGCTTCTAGTTTCTGGTCCTCATGCCTTCTGCCATCACTCCCTGGGATTAAAGGCTCACTTTCTAGGATTAAAGGCTTGAGTCACCATGCCTGGCTGTTTCCAATGTAGCCTTGAACTCACAGAGATCCAGAGGGATTTCTGCCTCTGGAATGCTATGATTAAAGGTGTGTGCTACCACTGCCTATCCTCTATGTTTAATATTGTGGCTATTCTCTTCTCTGACCCCAGATAAGTTTATTAGCATGCACAATATTTTGGGGAACACAATACTACCACATCCCTCTCTCCTTTCTCTTCCTTTTTTGAATAGGTACTTGCTATGTAGGACAGAAGGGCCTGGACTTTGTGATTCTACCAACTCAGCCCCCAAATGCTAGGGTTGAAAGCATGCACATGACTTGCTTTAAAAGATCATGAAGTACAGGTAGGAGCTAAACAGTCTACTCTTTGATTCTTCCTGGTTACTAAGAGTAAAGTTCTGGAGAACAGTGAAGAAAATTTGTGACATAGTCTAATCTACCTGTAAACACAATAACATACGGAGTTCCAGGCAAACAGATTAATAAAGTTTATTGGAAGGTGACTCCTCATCTATGAAATGCTTTGAGGTAATTCTTGATTTGTGGCTGCAAACTAAAAATAAAGCCGAAGTTCCATAGATTAATGAGGTGTGGCTTCCTGGAAGGTTTGGATATAAAAATTTCATGGGTATTTTTGTTTTTCTGGATCAGAATCTGTGCTTGTTCTCTATGTCTTGTTCTCTTTTTTTGTGTCTTTCTGTCTCTTTAAAGTGTTAGAGCCCAATTTCTGACTGAAGTGACGTGACATTGCATTTTTTATGTTGCTATTCTCAATGGCCATTATGATGGCTATTGTCAATTTCTTCCTACTACGAATGTTATCACAAATGCAATTTATGCAAAATTTTTCTAGTTGGGTTGCTGAGTTTTTCAACTCCCTCTTAATTTTAGCTTTAGTTCTCTTCAACCTTTATCTCTTTTTACTGAATTCAGTTCCCTAATCCTGAAATGTCTGTCATTTCATTCAGCTACATATTTGTCTTTCCTTGGCTCTTGCTCAGGCATTTATTGAGTTTGTCAAAGTAATTTTCATTGGAGAACATTTCTATAGGACTAGTAGGGTTTTTTAATTTTTAATTAATTCACTTATTTTATATCCCAATTGCAGTTTCCCGTCCCTCCACTCCCCCATTCCCTCTGCCTTACCCTCTTCAATCCACTCTTCCTCTGTTTCTGCTCAGAAAAGACCAGGCATCCCATGGGTATCAACAAAGCATGGCATACCAAGTTGCACTAAGACAATGAACCTCCCCTTATATTAAGGCTGGCCAAGGCAATTCAGTATGAGGAATAGGTTTCTTTTTGGAGTGGTGGTGGTGGTGTACTCTTTCATATTATTTGTGGTTCGTTTTTTTTTTTTTTTCAGTGTGAACTGAGCATGTCAACTTCTTACCTTGGTTGTGTATCTGAAGTGGGATTCTAATCTACCCAAGGCTGGGCTGGTGAGGAAACAAAGAAGTTGGTAGGTGAGATGTGTGATTAGAGAGATCTAGGTCTGGGGTTTGTGGTAGAAATGGCAAGGGTAGACTCCTAGACTTTTCTTGAAGTGTGAACATGAAAATATTTTCTAGACAAATTAGTACCAATTATTAATTTAGGTATAGGAATTTTTACATACATGCCCAGAGTGATATACATATGTAATTTGCTGTAGAAGCTCCCTTAGTTTTTTCTATTACTGCTAAGATACTACATAAAAAATTATAGTGAAGGCATCACAATGGTTCGAACAAACTGGAAGTATAACATAAGTGCTGACATTATTTTTATTATCCATTTTATGTATTAGGTAGTATTTCCAAGAAAATTTTGTTGCACAAGGATCACCTTTCCTTTAGCACAATCTTGATTGGACCAGATCTCCTGTTTCTAATACATTTAATAGCATTTCTAATATATTTTATTTATGTTGTATATAAATAAACAAAGTCCTTGAGTGGACTTTAACAACTTTTCTTTCTGGTAATTATTCATATTATCAATGTTTTAAAATTTTATATGTTTTTATATTTGCTTGTATATAGTACTTCATAAAAAAGTAACAGCAAAACCAACATCAATGCTCTGCTTGACTTTGTTCTTACGTTGCTTCTCCCACATACAAATTTATATGTTATTCTTAAAGATATCAGGTTCAGTCTTACTTTCTATCATTACAGAGGATGAGTGCTTTTCACCCATTCATACACTGAAAATTAAATTCCATCAATGGCTGTATTTGTGGATTGGATTTGAAGGAAGTAATTAAGGTTAAACGAGGCCCTAAAGATGGAGCTCTGATTCAATAGAAACAGGTTTTTAACCACTCCAGTATCAATTGTTCGTGGAAAATTTGCAACAAATATGTACCTGCTAGACTTGTGTATATAAAGTATACAATAATTTGTCTTGGACAGTTCCCAGCACAAGGCAAGTATTCAGTAAATATGAACATTAACCAGAGTTACACATATGTGTGTAGAGCTTAAAAAATAATAGTATTTCATTCTTGAATGTAAAATTGCCACATAGAGTAGTAGCAATTTAAAAATGCACCTCTCCTGAGACAGAGCTACAAGAAATTTTACAATGGTTAACCTTGTCACTTAACTATGCAGTAATAGGTAACCTCTGGCAAAAAGAAAATGCTACTTGCATCATTAAAGTGTCTTTGGCCACACTCAAAATCTAATTTGCTCAATTTGAATTTGATTTTGTTTCATCTTTTAGAATCATTACTAGGCAATTATTTTGTCACAAACTGTGTGTTCAATAGGCAAATCTGGCTCCATGAGATTAAGAAACTAATTTCTACTGATGTGGTTTGCTCAGCTTGGACTTCCAATTTATGCAAACATATCTTTTTAGATGTTCTCTTTGGGAGTAAGTAATCTTCCACTTATTTTTACTCTGTTAATTTTAAGTGTTCTTAAACACTTAAATTCTATTTTTTTTCTTTTTCACCCAACAAACTAACACAGTACGGCTTTGCATATGAGAAATTTTATTAGTTCTTTTAAAATCATATGCTCATGATCTAGTATTATGAATGGCTATGACACTTGCTATAAGAAAATTTCCTTAAAGAATTCATAAACAAAACTAATACAAGTAGTAAATATACAAATTCTGGTGAATAACTCATTCATTTACAAATGTTCCTCTTAATGATGCTATATTCTATTCTCCCTTCCTTGGAAGTTCTCCTCCTCTTCCTGGTCCCTTACTAGCTACCTAATGTCTGTGGTTATTCAAATTGAAACTCATGTATCTAAAGCTTAAAAGCTAACATCCATATAGAAGATAAAACATGCAATATTTAACTTTTGGGGTCTGAGTTACCTCACTAGGGATGACTAACTATTTTTAACTACATCTATTTACCTGAAAATTTCAGAATTACATTTTTTACAGTTGAATAATATTCCAATATGTGAATATACCATATTTTCATTGCCAAACATCAGTGGTGGATATCTAGGCTATTTCCAATTTATGGCCTTAGGTAAGGAATGAAAAGAGTTCTTCAATTTTGTCAAATTGTGTGCTTTACATACTCATGTGCTGAATATTTGATTTCCAACAAGGCTATTTTGAGAGGGTCTGGATTTGGGAAGAAATTTGAGCATATAACTAAGGATTGTCTCCATCTTGGAGGGCCAAGGGTAGAAGAGGAGGACCCTCAGCAGATAACATGGTACTTTCCCCATTGAGTGATGGTAGATTCACTTCTCACATCATCTAAATTCTACTCTCTTCCAGATGCATGAGCACAGATATTTAAAAAATGATGTTTTCCCAATGATGTGCATATTATTTCATCCTATCAAATTGATAGCTAAAATTAATCACCAGATTAAATTGTGTCCAAGTCTAGGGTTTAAAACATCAAGTTGAATTTAATTTTAAAGTTAATTCTTTTTTATTCATTTATCTCCTTATTCTGGCTGGTTAACCACTAATATATAAGGTGAGAGTAGTTTTAAAAACCACATTCAATATTTTATCTTCCTATCGGAGTTAAATATATATCTAAGTTAGGTGTTCTAAAGTATTTGTGTGCAAATGACTGTCACATGTAGATGTGGGGTAACTACAATATTTGATGACTGGATTTGTAGATTTATTAAGAGGATCATTAATTTTTCTCTGTTTATTTTAAAAAGACTATATTTACCATATGTTGATTAATAGACAACAAAATGGCAACACATTCAGTTGAAAAAAAAAGTGGAAATGGCATAGAAGAGAAATGAAAGTGTTATGGCTTGCCTTCATGCAAAAAAAAAAAATAAAAATAAAAAAAGCAGAGCCAAATGGGCTAGATGGGAGGGAGGACCAAGAGGTGGGGTCATCTTGAAGAGACACAGTCTTTCTCTTTGATGAACTCCAGGATTGATCACCTTCACTATAGTGTCTAAGAACCAAAGGGGATTCTTTAGTTTTAAATAGTCCCCAACAAAGGACAACTTCTAAGTGTGGTTACAGGAGCAAAGACACCATTCAAACTCCATTTGGGGAAGCAAGACCATGTTTGGCAATTCAGTGGTCCATAGCAGCCTACCATCCAGAAACGTTACTCAGGCAGCTATCCTTTTAGAATAGGTGAATGACTTAGAATCTGATAATAAAAAAATGCACATATATGAAATAGTTTGCATTAATTTTAGAGGACTTTGTTTGGGGGTGTTCTAGGTCATTCCTTTTGGACATTAGAACAGGGAAGCAACTCATCCCCTGTGAGTTCTTCTGTATTTTCTACTTATTTCCATTTTCCTCACCCCCACTGCTCTAAATAATCTTGTGTTTACTTGTTTTTTTACCATGTGGTTCCAATTAAAAGCACCATGATGGAGAAAAATTGAAATCCCTTCACCCTTTGTCTCCTAGTTCTAACTTAACCTGTACAAATGAAAGATGATTGTCATTTCGGTGGCCTTCTTTAGGAGTGAGGTCTCTTTTCCTTTCCTTTGATTTTTAGTTTTGGTTTTGCTTCTCCAAGACAAAGTCTTACCTTGCAGCTGTCACTGACCTCAAACCCCTTCTCTAGCCACAACTGGCTTTTTTTGTCTTTACTTTTTTAATATGCACCATTTATATTGTAATATGCTGCCATTTGTTTTTATTCTGTCCCATGTAGATGAAAACATCTGGTCACCTCTAAAAAGAGCATTGTGTA
This sequence comes from Peromyscus attwateri, assembly GCA_902168425.1. Taxonomy (NCBI): domain Eukaryota; kingdom Metazoa; phylum Chordata; class Mammalia; order Rodentia; family Cricetidae; genus Peromyscus; species Peromyscus attwateri. The sequence goes on from CABHPP010136895.1 coordinate 48,140, forward strand.
TGCTTAAAAACAATTATAAGCAGCTCTCAGCTATCCTTTCTTTTTTTTGGGGGGGTGTTTTTTTTTGACTTTATTTATTTATTTTTTAAGTTACACTCATGATATTCATTAATTACACTCATGATATTAATCACATTTGTGGTATTCATCGATTACATTCACAGTATTCATTCAATTATATATAATATATATGTATATATATATATATTAATTTTAAATGCTGAATGTCATTTATTTAAGGGGGGAGGAGGTCTTAAATACAGGCTTACAGCACAATGGGAGGACCCCGGAGGGCAGAAGTTCGCTACTGATGTTTTACAATCTTGCTTCTTATCTGTTAACGCCCATTATTCAGGGTACCAGGCAAGGAACTTCCCTTAAGCATTCAGGAGGGTGGAACCTGGCAGGCAATTAGCATAGGGAGAATATCAAGGTCAAGGTCAGCAAGCAAGGCAACAATTTCCCAAAACGGGGGCCAGGGGACCTACAAGTCCCCCTTTTATTAAAAAAAATGAGCTTCTGACTTGGGTTGTGTGGGACGTCAGCAGATCACCTTACCCGTCATGGAGACGCCTGTCCAGGCCTCACAGGTGCTCTGTCTTAGGTTGGTGAGTGCCCCCCAGGCATTACCCATCTCTGAATACTCATTATCATACAGGCTCAATCGTGTGTGAGCTGCAGAGTTAACTGCTGCCAAAGATCTCAAAGTGGCACTGGGCTTGCAATCTGTGTGTTCGATACAGAGAAGACCAACAGAGGTCCTATCTCGCCCATAGCCAGTAGGCTAAAGGCAACTGAGCCATTCCCTTCCTTAACGAGCCATACTGTACGTTGGTGTCCTTGTAAGATAGTATCCCAAGAGCATCTGGAACTTGAGTTTATAAATTTATAATTTTCAAAGCCAATCGAGATGTATATAACTACTGAATTAAATTTATCATGCCCAATAGAATGAAAGATTAACTAACTGTGGTAGCTGCTTTTGTTGCCAGGGTCTCCATTGTGCTAGCTGTAGTAAGCAATTATGAAATGGTAATCCCAGAAAGAGTAGCAGTGGTGGGCGCCATTGCTACAACAGCAACAGCGGCAGCAGCAATGTCAAATTCTCTTCTGGATTGTGTGGACGTCCACTGGCATGGATACAACTCTAGTGACATGTACTGCCAAGGCCCATTTTTCTTGATCCCAGCACGACTTTAGCTGGCAGCTCTTCTGGAGAATCCAATCTTATGGTTACAGTTCCTAGGCTTACATTAATGCTTGCCAAAGCTGGCGATGTTGGGCTCTCAGTCTCCATTGACATCAGAAGGATAGATTTTTTTCATGAAGACCCATTAGGTCTCTGTCATGTTGGGCTTCAGCAGAAGCCATAGGGCACGTTCAGTGCTCAGGAATCCAAAGAAGAACCTCATTGTCCTGAGGAAAGACATAAACAGAACCCCAGGGCCATACCAACACTAGATCGGGTCTCCTCCACGTGCTAGTAGAAAGATCCTTCCATCGCTCCAGAGGGTGATTTGCCACAGGAGCTCTCCAGTGCTTGTCTTCATCGGATATTCCAGCAGAATCCACCGATAAACTCCTGTAGAATCCAGGTTCTGGTGATCTGGTTCGGTGGTTGGGTGGTGCCCTCTTCTGTGTTCTCGGGTCACGTTTTGCTCATTTGTGGACTCCTCAGCTGATCTTGTTTCCTCAGGCTTCCAACTGTAGGATTCTGAATCCTCTCCCGGATGGATTTCAGCTGAGCGGGGTAGTCTCACCAGTACCTCCAAGTTGTTGGGTTTTGCAGGATCAGCAGCTGGGCCCTGGGTTGGCCTCAGACAGAGCGTTCAGATCTGTTCTGGTTCCATCTCACGGAGATGGCTCCTTCTCCGGGTGTTGGGATTAAAGGTGTCCCTGTTCCAAGCTCCTGATTAAGATCTTGTTTTCACCAACTTTTTGGCGGGTAATAGCTCAGTTTCTGGTCTTTATTGCAACTGCACTTCAGCCGTCCCTGCCTCAGTGGCGTGCCGCTGAGCTATCCTTTTTTTATTAGCAGTATAAGTAAGTGTCTTTAACCTGTTTCTAATAATGGGCTGCCCTTTAAATACAAAGCTGTGATTATTAGGATACTAATTTTGCCTTTTTGGAACCAGTGAAGAGATTTCCCTTAGTCACATCTCTGTTACTCACATCTGCTGTGTGCTGTTTGTAGATTTCAAAGTGGTGAATAGTGCTATCTATTTGCACATATGCATGAGGGAATTACTGGGCCTTTGAAACTTTGTGTTTTCTATTTTAACCTGTGTAAAATATTCTTACTTTAGAATTCCCATTAGGTACTGATTTCTCTTAATCTTAGTTCAAAGAGTAAAATTTCACATCTGTGTTTAGGAAACAAAATCTAAATCCAGGAC
>CABHPP010136896.1:0-51220 GCA_902168425.1 Peromyscus attwateri
TACGCACGCGTGCCTGCATGTACACATGCTGCAGCAGGTATGTGGAGGTCAGAGAACAGCTTGTGGGCGTTTGTCCTTTCTACCATGTGTATCTCCAGGATCAAATTGAGGTCATGAAGCTTGGCAGCAAGTGACTTTATCCACTAATCTGCCTTATGAGCCCAGAATAAGGTATTTTATAACATTCACTCTACCTATTGGTTGTACTGGTTGCCTGTAGTGTCTTCCTATTACCTTCATGCTGTCTTTGCAGCTACACAAAAGTGTTGGAAGCTACATAGAAATATGCCAAGTGAAGCTTAAAAAAGATGGAGCCATGTCTTTTGAAGTCCATAAATTTCAATTCCTGCTGTGCTTAATTTCAGGACTACAGCTACGATTAAACTTTTAAAGGTGTTTGTCCTTTTATCTGGGGATCCTATTGTAAGATACTTATTAATTTATTTTGTATGTGTGAAAAAATTCTCTAAAATCTTTTCATCAAGGTGCACACTGGAATCTTGTTTTTGAGAAGTTTTCTACCCTGCCTCCTCCTGTCAACTGAGCATAGTTGGAGAGATGCCATATAAGAAGCAAGTGGAATATTTTAGGGATGTTTCACTCCCTTGTTCCCAAAGATGCCATCATCTCCCTGGTACCATTTATGAAAGGTCCTGGGACTCAGGGTAGATGATCCTGCTGTAATGTGGCTTCTGGGGACAGCAGGAATGCCTAGAAGCAAGTTTATCTATGTTAATTTACCAGGTGTAAGAGAATCTGTTACAAGGCTGCTGCTATCAGCATGTTCCTGGGTCCTGGGCATTTAATGCAGGTGAGGCTGCATTTAGGTCAGAGGGAGGGTTCTGTTTTGCTTGTAGAGTGGAGACATTTATACTCGACTCTGGAAACTCATGTCACTTACTATTGTGTTCAAGGGAGTTCGAATGAGGTAGTGAGGTTGAAAGATGATCTTCATTACATCTCTTCTTTCAAGTGCTCAAACCATAATGCGAAACTATGACTTCCTTAAGAACTTTTAACATTTAGTTGAAATCTATGTTTTCTGCATGATGGATCCAAAGAAAATTATTTTTGGTAGTTTTTCTGATGACTCGTTGAACATAAATAACTCCAAAATCAGTAAACAGTTGCAAACTTCACGGATTCACCTACCAAAGAGGGGGGTAAAATAAACTGGCACGGTGTTGCAGTGCACCAATAACTACATTAAAGGGGATTCAGTGCGAAAATTAATGACCTGCCTAGCCTTATACTTTAAGCTTTATGAAGTGAAAGAACAGAGTTGTGAAAATAACATTTTTATTAATCTCTTTTTAGTTTTTGAATTTGTATTTATTCTGGTAATGCATGCCACCTTATTGGTATTTGAATATATTCTTCAGGTGTGATGGCTCAGCATGGTTAAGAGCATTACCACAGAGCATGCAGAAATTTCATGAATAATTCAGTGACACTCACAATGTATAAATTATATGGAAGTATTAGTTTGGGTTTACTGGAACTTCACTGTGAGAGGGGTGTATCATCTAAGGTGACACACATGGCTATCTGTGGTTGCAAACCATGAGGCTTGTTTACGCTCCAAGTATTTGTTGAATTGAGGGCATGGTTAGTTAACCTTCCAAAATTCTGCTTTAGATATGTGCCAAAGAATGCACACATGGGGGGACTGCTTTCAACATTTAAAGACAAGTTTGGAAAAGTGGATGGATAATATTATGAGGCAACAAAAGTGAAGTGCAAGACTTTATATGTTTCTAATAAGATTATACACTCAAAACAGATTCATTTGTTGTCAAAACAAAGTAGATTTAGAAAAAGTAAAATTCAAGTTGTGCATTTCTTCTTACAGTAACATTGCCTGGTGAGGACTCAGTCATAAGATAGAGATTACATGAAAAAAATAAATAAAAATGTATGTCATGTATCATGAAGCTTTTATTCGAACTACAGACTGCTTGAAGCTTGATACCCTACCTTACAAATGAATTCTTTTTGATAAAGTGGATTTAAATAATTCATTGTTCTTAGGAAAATAACCACAATTTGATGCTGTTTTGACTTATTTATATATCATTCAGAAGAAGTTCAACAGTGTTTGATTTTAGATGCATTTCTATATTGTAATATAACTCAAATACCCTGGAGTTCATTTTAAAACTCTTAAGTTAATTTGCTCCCTTTATACCTTTTTCCACACCATGGAACAAAGTTGCTGTGTTGCTGTTGTTTGAGAATTTCATAATTTAATGTTCTGCAGGTAATTGTTCTTTCAATTAAGACAGTGGAAAACCAATATTAAGTGTTCAGTTGTGCTGAAATCCAACACAAGTAAACTTCATTATGTGGATTCCTTCTTTTGCTAAGACAACCTAGCTGATCTGGTTTACCTAAGATACAACATAGCAATCATAGAACTGACCATCTATCTCAGAACACATATTTGTATCTCCCACACTTTTAGAACTCAAGACCTACATTCCCTCATCATCTCAAGCTACAGCATCTTAAACACCTTTCACCTATTTTTTTGTTTACTTTCTTTTATTATTTTTGAGAATGATTCTTCCTACATTGTACAGACTGACCCCAAACACAGGATCCCTCTTAGTTCAGCTTCCTTCAAGTTACAGAATGTGCCACCACGCCTACTTCTAATGTTTAAAGAATGTAATTTTAGTACGTGGTACACAAATCTTTGTTGATTTTTTTTCTCCATTCTTAACTTACTCTTTTGTGTTGCTTTTTCTTATCTAAGTAACTGAATTTTCATCTCCTTAACTTTTGCCTCTTTTTTGGTTTTGACACATCATCAAAACTTTAAAGTTGCTTTGATTTCTCATGTTCCAATGACTTTTCCTTCTAACATGTTTAAGTTAGATTAAGTAGTATTATTAACTAGCCTTCTACCTTGAACTTCTTCTTTCTCCCTTGCTTCCTTGACATTGCCCTTAGTTTGACCTTCATGGTCTTTCATGCATGTCACAATCTAATCTTTAGATTTCCTGATCTCCAGGTGCTTTTAAGTCACAGGCAGCAATTACTCAAGTATTTGGGTTCTGTTCTCAATTTTAAAGGGACGGAGGTCATCAAACTGAGACATTCTTTGTCATAATCCTTGCTCCTAGAATATTTAAAAATCTGGTCATAGTCTATATGTTATGGGAGCCTTGAGGGAGAGGTAGATATCTAGGGATCCCACCACTTTGTTCTGTAGTTGGGCAAATAATTGTTTATCCTGGAAAGAAGTCTCATGCAGAGGAAGTCAAGGTAACAGGTATTTGAACTTGAAGTTAGAACCAACAGGGCCACTGACAGAGCTATAATCAAAGATCCCACAGGAACTGAGAAGCACAAACCACAGAGAACAAAACACAACAAAATGACAAACTTTACTAGAACAGACAAACAGCCTCCATCTGGGTGATGGGAGTGTCCCCCAGAGTGGGAATTATGTTCTGGGGTGAGAGTCAGACTTTTCATAGGCTCCTAGGTACCACCGCTCCAGACTTCCTCTCCTTCTACATTATTGGTCTTGCCCTCAGGGTTTCCTCCCTTAGGCAGGCTCTCTGCCCCTGGTGGCAGTTAGCACTTTGTATTGACCGCAACAGAATGCAGTTTCAAAGTCCTCTGATGCTGGAGGATGGGATGCTACCCTGGAGCAAGGAGCAGTCCTTCTGAAAGTGGTTGGGCCCTGTTTTCTAGATCAACCCAACTTCCCTTGACCTTCCTTCAGATACTCTCAGCTTTCATCCATCTTAGTTTAAAATGTGACACAACTAAACACCAACACCACTAACCTCTAATTAATTAATTAAAACTGTTTCTCTGCATCATTAAATAGCATGTTGTAGGTTGGAGTGTATACAGATTCATGGATGAACACCTTTCTGGCTCCCAAGAAGCTTATAGTACTACGGAAGAGAAATGACTATGAAAATAGCCATAAAATATATATGTATCAAAGGAAATAATGTGCTGCCTCTTTCTTTACTGTGCATTGAATGTGTATTGAATTGTTCATTTAATTCCTACTCTGTGTCTACCAGTGTTATGATGTAACAGCCAATGCAGCAAAAATCTTACCCTATTCCTAAACAGGAAGAAAGACAATATAAAAATCACTAGATTAGCTGGGCGTGGCTCAAGCATTTAATCCCAGTACTCTGAAGGCAGAGGCAGGCAGATCTCTGTGAGTTAGAGACCAGTGTGGTGGTATTGTGTTCCCCAAAATATTGTGTATGTTAATAAACTTATCTGGGGTCAGAGAACAGCCACAATATTAAACATGAGGATAGGCAGTGGTAGCACACGCCTTTAATCCTAGCATTCCAGAGACAGAAATCCCTCTGGATCTCTGTGAGTTCAAGGCCACATTGGAAACGGCCAGGCACGTGACACACGCCTTTAATCCCAGAAAGCTCGCCTTTAATCCCAGGGAGTGGTGGTAGAAAGCAGAAAGGTATGTAAGGAGTGAGGACCAGAAACTAGAAGCATTTGGCTGGTTAAGCATTTGGCTGGTTAAGCATTCAGGCTTTCAAGAAGCACAGTTCAGCTGAGAGTCATTCGGATATGAGGACACAGAGGCTTCCAGTCTGAGGAAACAAGACCAGCTGAGGAACTGGCCAGGTGAGGAAGCTGTGGCTTGTTCTGTCTCTCTGACCATTCAGCATTTCACCCCAATGACTGGCCTCAGGTTTGATTTTATTAATAAGAACTTTTAAGATTCATGCTACAGACCAGCCTGGCTCATAGAGTGAGTTTCAGTACAGCCAAGGCTACAAAAAGAAGCTTGGTCTGGAAAAACAAAAATATAGCAAGTAAATAAATTAATTAATATGCAGCATTGTGCCAAACAGAGGCAAACTATATTGAAAAAGCTAGGATAAGGAAGGAAATAACAAGAGAGTGAAGAGTGTTTTCCCAAAGTACTGTCAGGAAAGTAAAAGACAAACAAACAAACAAACAAGCAGAACCATGTGACAGAGCCTTCAGGAAATTGCTGCAGTCTAGGGTTCTTGGAATGATATACTCTGTGCATCTTGATTGGATTTATTTTCTCTGCCAGCTAAAAAATTAAGTGGCGGAAAAACCTGAAGTGCAACAGGTAGCAGCAGAGAAATCTCAAACACCTCAGACAGAATCAGCAGTGGAAGAAAGGGATTTACTGGGGGTGACCAAACACACACATGATGGGGGGATCAGGAGGCCTGCTGGTGGGAGACAAAAACCTACAAAGCCTTGGTTTTAAGCTGCCAGACTTTTGTCTCAAGTCAGGAGGGTGAGGAAGAAGCCAGTCACCTTGGAAATCTGCAACCTTTATTACCTAATCATGGTTTCTGTCCCAAGCTGTCTGCCTACTAGGGAGTCTAACTAACTCCTAGACTCCAAATATTATGTTGAGACACAAGTAAACACCAACATGTTTACTCATTCAAACAAGTCAATACTTCTCGGTCACAAAACATTTACCTTTGATGGAATCTGTCTATCACCCTCTGGAGAAAACTCCGGAGTAGAACGTGGATAATCTGTGAAAAGTTTCTTAAAGTGGTTATGACTAGAGAAAATGGTGCTTTTTTGTGGTTGGAATACCAAGTGTCCTACCTGCTTGTGCTGAGCTTGAAAGGTAGAAATAGAGAAGGGTGAGGCAAATATCATGACAGCCTGCCCTAATAACTTAGTTAAAAACTAGGCCTCAGTCCCTGCTCTTGAAACTGGACAGACATTTTTTGAGGAAGCCATGAACAAAGGGCAATTAATCACTGGTGCCCCTGACAACAGGGACAAGGGAGATACGATGCAGAAAGCCTGGACCACCGAACCAGCCCCCATCATCAACAGCTCAAGGTAATTGTTCTGCCCAGATCAGGACCCCCAAAGAGACCACCGGAGAGCCAAGATGTCCAGAATGCAATAGCAAGGTTTATTTGACCCGGTACACAGTGCGGTGCTTAGTTCAAGCTAGCAGGGAACCCTCGTCCACCACACCTGACACCTCCAGGCAGGGAGGAGAGTTACTCTTTCTTGGGGAAGTTAGTTTTATAGGCAAACCCCACAAAATTTCTTAGAGGGGAGGGGGTTAGTATGGGTCCATTCTTGATTTGTCCAGTTTTTACCGGGCCTGGACATTGTCTTATTCTAGCTTATCTGTTTGCCCTGTCAGGAGTTTTACAACCCATCTCCGGGGTCTGGTCATGTTGTCTCCAGAGAGGGGCATCTCGTGGTTAATTGGTCACCACCAGACATCCTGACTTTGTTCTTTTGGAAACACCTGACTTCACCCTCTCCAGGAAGGGGGAACTGACTCAGTTCTGTTTATTTTTAAGATATCTCTTCCCTCAGCTCTTTTGGGTTTCTGGGGGAACTGTGTCTGGGCCTTTGGTGGGGGTCTTTCAGTAATAACCAAGTAAAGACAAAACCTGGGACTTGTCCAGGCCTGCCCCCAAATAGAAAACCAAAACCCTGACCAGCCCCTGACTAGCCCTAGCCAATTACAACGTACTAACATGATTGCCACTTGCTTAAGCCAATCATATCCAAAGTGACCTAATTGCCCTAGGAATTTCCCTTCAGCTATGCTTAAAAGGAGCCCACATGTCCCTCTAGGGGTAGTTGCCATTTTGCCTTTGTGTAGGATGGACGGCCCCAGTATATTGGAATAATAAGCGCTCTTGTTGATTGCATAGGTGGATGGTGGTTTTTTGTGGGACTTCTCCAGGATCCTAACAGAAGTGATGCCACTTTTTCAGAGCACACTGGGTGGTGGGGCAACTGAAAAAAGAATCAAAGACAAGGCTTCCTATTTGTACTTTCCCTCCCTCTCCTATTGCCTTTTTTCAAAAATTTACTTTATTCTTAATTTAAAATTTTACATCATTTCCTTTTTCCCACTCCTCCTCCACCTCCTGATATGTTCCCTCTGACATGCTGGTCATTGCTATGGCTCATAGGCATCACAGCTCCATTATGATTACTGATGGCTTTTCTCCATTGGGTGGAGGACTCTGGGGTAGATTCAGCTGGAATTTGTCAAGTTTTATGTTCTAAGTGTATAGTTTTACCTTCAGTTTCTGGAAGACAACCAAAGGCAACAGCCTGTATTGTTTTGGGAGTCTCTTGGACTCACCTAACTCATAGCCTGCATTGTTCTGGGAGTCTCTTGGACTCACCTAACCAACAACTTCTCGAACTTGCTAATGGATTTTGTTGGTGGTTCATGGCTCTTGTTGTCAGTTGTTTTATCAATCTTAGCCATTCTGAGTGGGGTAAAGTGAAATCTCAAAGTTGCTTAATTGGTCTTCACCTACCTAATTTTCCAAGGATAATGACCATTTTTCAAGATATTTATTAGCCATTATAATTCTTATATTGAGAACTCTATTTCTATATTCCTGATATCAGTTCTCTGTCAGATGTATAGCTGGCAAAGGTTCTATCCTGATTGAGGGGCTTCTGCTTCACTCAGTTGTTTCCTTAGCTGTGCAGAAACATTTTTAATTTTGTGAGGTCCTACTTGTTAACTCTTGGCATTAATTCCTGGACAAATGGATTCCTGTTAAGAAAGTCCTTTCACACACATATTTTGTAGATACCATTTATGTTTTCTTCTTGCTGTTTCTGTGTTTTGTTATTTATATTGAGGTCTTTGATCTATTTGCAGTTTATTTTTGTACAGGGTGATAGAGATGAGTCTAATTTAATTCTTCTACATGTAGACATCCAGTTTAGTCAACACGATTTATTGGAGATACTGTCTTTTCTACAGTGTATGTTTTTGACATCTTTGTAAAATAGCTAACGGCTGTAGTTAAGTATTGTGCTGGGTAGTTTTAGGTCAACTTGGACACAAGCTAAAGTCATTTGAGAGGAATGAGCCTCAATTAAGAAAATGACTCTATAAGATCACTGTACACAAACCTTTAGGACATTTACTTAATTAGTGATTTGATGGGTGTGTTTCCAGCCCATTGTGAGTGGTGCTATCGCTGGGCTGGAGTCCTGGATTCTGTAAGAAAGCACATTAAGTAAAGCTATGAGGAGCAAGCCAGGAAGCAGCACCCTCCATGCCCTCTGCATCAGCTCCTACCTCCAGGTACCTGCCCCCTTTGAGTACCTGTCCTGACAGTGCTGTGGAAGTATGAGCCAAACAAGCTCTTTCTTCTCCAAGCTACTTTGGTCATGGTGTTTCACCATGGCAATACAAACCCTAAAACACGTGTATCCATGTTTGGTTCTTCTATTTTATTCCATTGGTCCTCTTGTCTGTTTTTGTGCCAGCATCATACTGGTTTTATTACAGTCAGCTCTATAATATACTTGAATTCTAGAATGGTAAACCGCCTGCATTGTTTGTTCATTTGATTTTTCTCAGAACAGCTTGGGCTTTTTGGAGCCTTTTGCAGTTCTGTATAAATTTTAGGAAATTGTTTTCTATTTCTTTGAAGAATGTGGTGGGGATTTTGATTGGGATTACATTGAATCTATACATTGCTTTTAGTAGACTTGTCATTTTTACAACATTAGTTCTACTAATCCACAAACATGGGGGTATTTCCATTTTCTAATGTCTTTCTCTATCTCTTTGTTCAAAGATTTGAAGCTTTTATTGTAGAGGTCCTTTGCTTCTTTTCTTAGACTTATTCCCAGTTTGTTTTCTTTGAGTCCATTGTGAATGTGACTATCCATGATCTTTTTCTCAGCATGTTCATTGTTGGTATATAGAAAGGATAGTAATTTTACATGTTGATTTTACATCTTGTTGCTTTGCTGAAGTTATTGATGATTTCTAAGAGCTTTCTGGTGGGGTTTTTGGGATTTCTTATGTATATAACATATCATTCACAAATAGGGAAAATTTGACTTCTTTTTCTATTTTCATATTCTTAATTTCCTTCTCTTGCCTTGCTGTTTCAGAAAGTACATTGAACACTCTATTGAAAATGAATAGGGATAGTGGGAAACTCTGCCTGATTCCTGGCTTTAATGGGATTGCTTCAAATTTTTCTCCATTTAAGATAATATTGTATCTTGGTTAATACATTGTGGAATGCTCTCTCCTATCTTTAGGACTTTTATCATAAAGGGATGTTGGATTTTGTCAAAGTTATTTCTGTATTTATTGAGGTGATCACATGACTTTTGTCTTAAAGGCCATTTTTATGATTTATTACTTGGAGTACATTGCTCCAGTCTCTTTTTGCTACCAACGTTTCCACCAAGAAACCAGCTGTTATTCTGATGAGCTTTCTTTAATACATGATTTATAATTTTTCTCTCACAGATTTCAATATTCTTTCTTTGTTTGTATATTTAGTGTTTTAACTATGATATACCGTGGGGAAATTCTTTCCTAGTCTTGTCTATTTGGTGTTCTATGTGCTTTTTATATCTCTGTGGGTATGTGTTTCTTAAGTTGGGGGAACTTGTCTTCTATGATCTTGTTGAAGATAATTGGCCAGGGATTCTCCTCCATCTATTCCTGTAATTAAATGATTTTGTCTTTTCACTGTGTCCCACAATTCCTGCATGTTCTTTTCTTGCATTTTTAAATCTTTTCATATTCTTTGTTTGTGTGGTATAATCATTCACTGTATCTTTGAGTTCTGAAATCTTCCCTCTGCTTGATCTCATCTACTTGTAAGGTTGCCCCCCGCCCTCCTCCCTGGGACTTCTAAATGGGTTATTGAGTTTTTCAACTCTATTTTCATTTCAGCTTGAGTTCTTTTTAATATTTCTATCTCTTTATTGAATTGGGTTTTCAAATCCTGGATTGTCTTCACCAATTCATTCTGCTTTATATTTGTGTTCTCTTGAGCATTACTCAGTCATTTATTTTCTTCAAGTTTATCCTCTTTAAGTTCACTGAACTATTTCTTTGTGTATTCTTTACACCCTGTGATTCTTTGACATTAATTATGACTATTATTTTAAAATATGCGTTCTGGGGTGTAACACAAATCTTAAAAGATCTTATTAATAAAAACAAACCTGGAGCCAGGTATTGGGGTGAACGCTGAAAGACCAGAGAAACAGAATAAGCCACATCCAACCTCACCTTGCCAACTTCTCAGCTGATCCTGTTTCCTCAGACTGAAAGTCTCTGAGTCCTCATCTGAATGAATCTCAGCTGAACTGCTGCTAAAAGCTAAAAGCTAAAAAGCTTCCAGTTCCTAGTCCTCATGCCTTATATACCTTTCTGCTTCCTGCCATCACTTCCTGGGATTAAAGGCGTGGGTCACCATGCCTGGCTGTTTCCAGTGTGGCTTTGAACTCACAGAGATCCAGATAGATCTCTGTTCCAAGAATGCTAGGATTAAAGGCGTGTGCTACTACTGCCTAACCTCTATGTTTAATATAGTGGCTCTTCTTTTCTCTGACCCCCAGGTAAGTTTATTGGGGTGCACAATATATCAACCACACTGGGGTTCATTTAGTTTTTTTTTTTTCTCATTAGAGAACATTTCTATAGGACTGTGGATTTTTTAGAGTATGGTTATATTGTCTAGATCGTTCATAATGTTTTCAGATGAGACCTGGGGATGTGGGCTTCTTTTCTTGGTTGTGTGTCTGATGTGGTCCCAGTAGGCTGGGATGCTGCACAGGATGTGCCACCCAGCCCAAACATGGAGGTTAGGAAACTGCAAGTAGGGCTTACCAGTCTCAGTTGGAAATCTGGCTGTGGGATATTTGGGGGCATTGGGGAGTATACAGGCAGGGTAGGGTCATGAAGCCATACTTACTAAGCTAGGTTGAAGCACAGACTCTTTTCTCCTTTCTTAGAATATCTGAGAATAATTTGATAAGACAGAAATACAACTTTTGCTTTGCCTATGTTAAATCTGAGACTTTGGCTAACATCCAAGTATAAATAAAATATAGATGGCTTAAATCAGAGAAGTCAGTGTTGGAAAAAAGGAAGCTAATTATAGATGGCATTGAAGTCCTTGGGAATGGATGAGATCATTTACCAATGGGTGGAGAAGAGGAGAGACAAACCACCAAGAGCAGAAGCTACTGACACATAGGAATAGAAAGAACATCAAAGATGGAATAGAGAGAACATCAAAGACGGAAACAGCTTCCATTCCTGGATCTGGAAGCAAAGAAAGCTTCATGTGGGATATTCTTTCAGATCCAGGCCTAAAGTAATGACAGGATTTTTACAGTAATGTTCATAAAATAGATTCAAGGCAGCAAGAAGCTGCACAAAATTCTCAAGGGGAGAAGTTTTGGGATGCGTTTGCTAGACACATAATTTAATTACCAGCCAACTTTGAGTATGCACTACTCTCTGAAATGTGAAAGCCAATACCCTTTATTGTTCTTGTGTTTGGCACTGTACTTCATGACTGGTGATATATTTGATCATCATGTTTTATTTCTTTTCTGTTCCTGGTGTTTTGGTGAGAGTAGATTAGAGTCTATAAACTGTTATTTACTATAGGGGACACAATTTCCTGGCTTCCACTTTTTGGAGAAAATTCTGGGTTTAGCCATGAAATGTCAGATGGCAATGATGTGTAGATTATAACTCAAAATAAATCTATCTGTGGAGAACTCAGTGTAAGATCACCAAGAAGCACTAGATGTTTTCACACAAGAACTTCCACATTTTTCTGTGATTCCTAGTTTATAAGCACAAATTCTTTGTATTCAATATGAATTTGTCATCGTCCACATCCTCAGCATCTACACTCTAATATAAGGAATATGTTATACACATCTGATAATTGTTGTTTAAAGTTAGCTATGTTTTAATTTGTTGTATAGCAATCCCTTTGCATTAAAACATTGTATCCTGGAGGAAGGTCCCTTAAGACTCAGAAAGGAAACAAAATTGCCTGTCTCAGGAAGTAAATAACTCCTAACTCCCAAGAAACTCCTGAAACTTAGAAGTTTCACAAGGCCTCTGACCCAAGAGTATATAACTAGTAAAGACTTCTGGGGAGGTGAGATTCTACAAACCTGTGAAGTTATAGCCATGTACAGGGATGTTGCTTTCCCAAGTTGTTATCTATGCTGGGTTGGGCTTTTCTATGATGAAATTATTTATCTTTACATTGTTCATGCTCCTGTAGATAAATCTTCACCCATCATCCCATAAACAAATCAAGTAAACTCATTGATTTACCAAGTTGGACTTTAGTGGGACTGTTATTGTGGTCTGTCATCAGTTTCCTAGATGTTTTCATCCTTATCTCCATGAAAATCCATATAATTCAATATGCCTGGCCATCAATCAATTTTTTCCAGTAGTTTTGAACTTTAACTGCTGGTATCATGTTGGTTGAAGCATGCCTTATGGGTCCAAATGGAGGTATAAACCTAAATCTAGTGTATTATGTTGTAGAACCCAACACATTTGCTACTATTTATAGATGGGACCTCCAGAGAACAGGCACAAGTAAAGGATGGTGCCTTGCAGCCTTAGTTCACCATCGGCTTATTTCTTTCAATTGAGTTTGCCAAGAAGAAAACCATGCAAACAGTTCATGTCAATCTCTTAATCTAGTTTTCTTAATTACATGCAATTTGAATTAGATATAAATGTAACAGCATTGAGCATAATTTAATTCCAGTATCTAATTACTCGAAGCTATTGTGCTTTTGCCAAATGATGTCAACACACACACACACACACACACACACACACACACACACACAATCTTCCTATTTTCACTTAGTCTCAGTGCCATCAATTAGATGCTCATGTTTTGCTTTGTTGCTTGGGGCTGTGTTTCCCACATGTCACTCACATTGTACCTATCCTTATGTTTCCATTTTGTTATGTTATTTGTGGAACTCAATGCCATTATTACCATTCTTTCCTATCATCCTCATATGTTCTCTTCCTCTTGCCTTGTTTTAAAATTAATTACAATTTTGTTGTCACTGACTTTTAAAATTTATGAAACTATTCTTAAAGAAATTGTGAGTAGAACAAAGGTCACATAGAATGGGGATAGAGGAAGAAGAGAAGATGAGAGAGGTTAGTAAATAGGCATAATGTCATAATTTGATGAGAGAAATATAAGTTATTATATCCATCTTTTCAAAAATAAGAGGAAATTAAATTCACACATAAAATATTCAACATTACAGATTTAGTGGGTACCATGCAATGTTTTGATGCATGTATAAATGTGTAATATAAAGTCAAGCTAAACATATCTCATTAGACATTATTTTTTAATTTAATTATGCAACAATGTGTGTGTTTCTGTGTGGGTATGTATGCATAAGTGCAATTGCCTCACAAGGTCAGAAGAAGCCATTGGAATTCCTGGACCTGGAGTTACAGGCTGGTGTGAACCATCTGACATAGATGCAATACTTGATCTTAACATTTAGCCCTCTCCAGCCCCTAAACTTCTTTCTCAATGGTGAAAATGTTCAAAATTGTTTCCTCTAACTATTTGAAATATCTGGTACATTATTGTTTGTATTTACCCTTCTGTGTAATTGCATTCCAGATTTTATTGGTCCCATCTGACTATAACTTAGTATCATTTCTTTCTTTTTCTTTTTCTTTATTCTTCTCTCATATAATAAACCATGACCTCAGCTTCCACCCCACCCAGTGTCCCTCTACCTCCCCTCCTCCCCAGATCCATTGCTCCTCCATTTCCATTCAGAAAATAACAGGGCTTACATGAATATTATCCAAACATGACATAACAAAATACAATAAAACTCGGCATAAACCCTCATGTCAAGGCTGGACAAGGGAACCCAGTAGGAGGAAAAGGGAACACCTGCCCACAGACAGGCAAAGGACTTAGAGACACCACCGCTCTCACTGATCTGAATGGCTCAGAGACCTAGGGTAGAACCAAACAGGACTGACCAAAAAAAAAAAAGTCAATGAAATGATTCCTAATGATATTCTGCTCTACTCATAGGATTGGTGCCTAGTCCAATCATCATCAGAGAGGCTTCCTCCAGAAGCTTATGGGAGCAGATACAGAGACCCTCAGACAAATAGTAGGTGGGCCTTAGAGAACCCTGCAAACCAGAAGGAGAAAAGATTATAGGAGCCAGAGGGGTTGAGGACACCAGGAGACCACTTCCTGCAGAATCAACTAAGCAGGGCTCATAGGGGCTCACAGAGATTGAAGAGGCAATCATGGAGCCTGCATGGGTTTGTACCAGGTTCTCTGCAACATGCTGTGATTGTTTAGCTTGGGATTTTCGTTGCACAATGGAGTATTACTCCTCTGTTAGTATCATTTCTTAATCCTCTCTCCATCTCTCCTCCACTAGTATTCCTAGACTCTGCTAACAAACATTTTACCCTCAAATTCTATGAGGTTAAATGTATTATGTTTTCTCTATGAGCGATATTATATGCTATGCTGTGGAATAATCTTTTTGTATACTGTGAAAATGTGTCTTTGCCAAGGAGCCTTCTGATTGGTTTAATAAATAGCTGAATGTCCAATAGCTAGGCAGGAGAGGATAGGAGGGACTTCCAGGGAAAGAGAAGACTTGGAAGAAGAGAGGCAGAGATGCCAGCAAGATATGGAATCAGACATACAGAATTACGGAGAGGTAAAAAGCCACATAACAGAATGTAGATTGATAGAAACAGATTAAGTTATAAGAGCTAGTGGGAGAAGCTTAAGCTAAAGGCCAAGCTTTCATAATTAATAAGTCTCCTTGCTCCAATGCTAATTGTTTTCCTGTGTCTGCTTTATTTTATTAAATTTAGAGATTGCTTATTCCATCTATGTTACTACAAATGACAGTTTCAGCCTTTACGTGACTGAATAGTATTCCACTGTGTGTATAAATTATATTTCGTTGTTCATCTGTGGATGAAGAATTAATTTGTTCACATTTCTTGCCTATTATGAGTTATGCTGCAGTAAACATGGGTATGCAGAGACACTTTGACAAACAGGTTTCATTATCTTTGGATATATACTGAGTAGTGAGAATTCTGGGTCATATGGTAGCTCTGATTTTAATTTCTTTTGAGGAACCTACATGCTGCTTTCCATACTATCTATTCTAGTGACAGCATGTAAGTGTTCCATCTTCACATCCTTTCTATCACTTTAAAATCTATATCCTTTTTTATATTAAACTTTGATTCTGTCTCTATGGTTGTGGTTTTGATTTGCATGTTGTTCATGATTAATTCTACAAAACATTTTTGTAGCTTCTAGCTAGTCATTTGTAATAGCTTCTTTTGAAAAATGTGTAACTGTTTACCTTTCTCTCTCTCTTCTCTGTCACAGTTCTTATCATTCTTGGAGTCTATGGGTATTTGTGCATTTTTTAGGTATGAACTTGTAGTATTTTTTTTTACCATTCTGTAGATCATCTCTGCTGTTTTAACAAATAATAAATAATAATAAATTATATTTCATAATAAATAAGATTTAATTTTCATGTCAGTTATTTCTCTATTTTCACTTTGTTTCCTGTGTTTTGGAATTATTCTCAAAACATCCTAATTCATTTCAACTGTCTGGAGTGCTTCTCTTGCTTCTTCCAACAAATTTACTAGTTTCAGGAAACTAGTCTATCTTTCATTGGCTTTGTAATTGTTGAGACAGAGGGCTAATATCATTTCTCTATATGTGAATAACTGAGTTTTTCAGCACTGCTTATGGAAAAGACAGTCTTTTCTCTAATAAACATTTTTCCTCTTTCATTGATACTCAGTTCGCTGTGGATAAATGGGTTTATTTTTATGTTCCATTTCTTTTACTGGTTTTTGTGTCTGTTTTTTATGACAAAACACTCAGAAACTATTGTGATGGTTTTTATGACAAAACAGTCAGAAGCTATTGTGATTACTAAGCTGCCATCTTATATTTTGAAGCTAGCCAGTGAAATCCCTCTTGCTTCTTTCTTTTCCCCACAAAGCAGTATGATTCTTTTTTTTTTCCAGATAGAATGCCATTAATATTTTGGTACAGATTATATCACATCTTTAGGTCATTTCAGTTGGTACAGACATATTAACAACATTAAATTTTCCATTCCATTAACACAGGATGTCTTTGCTTTGTATAATGTGTGCATGTATGTGGATTTGTACTTGAATATGTATGTATGTGCATGCATGTATGCATGTGTGAATGTGTGTATTTGTATCCATGTATGCGTGTATGTGTGTATATCTGTGTGTGCACAAGTGTGTGCAAGTTTTTGTTCTCCAGTTTCTTTCATCAATGCCCTATAATTTTCACCAGATCTTTTAATTCTTTAGTTAAATTTATTTACAGAAATTTTAATGTTTTGAAACTATTGTAAAATGATATTTCTATTTGTATTACTGTTTTAGAAAATTGCTATTAACATGTAAATTGCTAATAATTTTTATATATTGACTTTGTATTCAGAAAATTTGATTAATCCATTTACTATTTCTAGTAGGTTTATACTGAATTCTTTGGAGGTAGGTTTCTACACATAATGTATTACCTGCAAACTATGACAATTTTGTTTCTTCTTCCAATATTCCTTATCCTTCTTGCCTGTTTCTCTGAATATGACTTCAAACAATATGTTGAATTAAATATAGTGAAGATTTCACCCATGAAATATCAAATCATGGCACTCAGTATTCCATCATGACCAGAAGAAGGGCTCATGAGGCCCGCCTCTAGATGAGGAACCACAGGATGCTGAGGAAAGATGAGTCAGTATATGTTTTTTTAGGGAAGAGCTCCTTGGCAGCTTACACATGCCTAAATGGTCAACCCTACACACATCCATATGACCTACCATCTATTCATCTATCATTCTATCTATCTATCTATCTGTCTGTCTGTCTGTCTGTCTGTCTATCTATCTATCTATCTATCTATCTATCCATCCATCCATCTATCTAATCTATCTGGACATGAAGAAAGGGTGTGGGGACAGGGAATGAAAGAGAGGAGGGGAGGGAGGACTGGATATAGACAAAAATGTATTACACTTATGTCTGAAATTCTTAAAAACAAAAATAGTGAAAGTACAGGTTCTTTTCTGTTTCAGAACTCAAGCAATTTCAGCTTTACCCCAATGTGGGGTCAGCTGTTCTTTACTGAATGTGACATGTTCTATTGAAAAGGTTTCCCTCTATACTGAACTTGCTCAGTGTTTTTTTTTATCATGACTGAATTAGGACTCTATCAAATGCTTTTTCTATATCTGTGTAAACTATTGCCTAGGTTTTGCCCCTATTCTGTGGATGTGGGAATGTCAGTTTGACTTGTGTATGGAGAAGCGTCCTTGCATCCTTGCAATGACTCTGAGTCAAATGTGATTCATTGTCCTGTTTTCTCACTTTCATTTTTCAAAGTGATTTTTTTAAGACTTAACATCTGATGAGTCTTTGGAGGAAGATCGCCCTATTTCTTCGTTTTCTTGTTGTCTTTCTTGGATCTTGTCTCATTGACAAGGTTCTCTGCATTCCTTAACTTATCCCAGTGATGGAGAGTACAACAATGGAATGAAGGCTTCAAGTTTAGATAAGAATTCAGCAAGTGGATTATGGATGAAGACCAACTATGTAGAAGCAGTGGTAGATGTTGTTGCGTTTTGTAGGAAAGCCAGCCAGCAGTTCCAAAATTAGTAAAAAAAAGAAAGGGGAAAAAAAACCCCAAAACCTGAAACCTCCTTTTTAAACAGAAGCTGAATGTGTAGAGAATTGTAGTATAAACACAGTATCCACTATAGAGATAGGAACTTGGTATCTTGCTTGACCTGTATTCTGTGCTCTCTAAATAGGAGTGCTCCATTTCTACCTTTCACAGCCCAAAGAACCAAAATTCTATGGTGTTTCTATGGGACTGACATTTCAGCAACTTTTTAAGTCAGGCAGTGACTATTTTTCAGGACCAGCTTGTCTTATTTTGGGTCATGTCCACAAGTTTTAAAAAGTTGCGTGTGATATCAGTTTCTGGCTTATGACTGAGTGGCATTTCATTCTAAGTATATATCACATTTTCTTTATCCATTTAGCCATAAATGGACATTTGGGTTGTATAGGTTTGCAAAAATCTACTCCCAAATACTGCATACGAAATTGCCACTTGTATATATCAAAAGAGTTGTGTCCAGTAATTTAAATTGAACATGATTCAGTATTCTATATTTACAGCAACTCAAAAGATGAAACAGCTACATAAATGCAAAGCTATGAATGCAAAATGAAACACCTCATTTCCTGGCAACACTGATATTTCTTCTCCCTCTTTGATTAAGCAAGAGTATTGGATCTCAAATTCTGCTGTATTATAGAATCACTAAGAAAGACAGATATCAAGGCTGTAGTTGTACCCCCACACAAGTAAATCAGTGACGGGGATGGTTTTCTTCTTCAATCCTAATCTAATTCTAAAATGTGTCTCTGTTTTAGAATAAGGTGAGAAGGAATTTCCTTTACTAGGTACACCTGGGTTCTGCTAACTGGTGTAGGATGCTTACTGATTTTACATCATCAGCTACTATTATAATAGAAGGATGACTCCTTCATTTCATTGTTTTAGGGGTGTGTTGGCAGGTATTCAACCAGTAGCTGTCAGAGCATGCTGTCAGAAGACAAGTTCACAAAGCCTCCAGGATCCTGTCCTACTATTCTTGATTGTCATGTTTTTCTTGGGGAAAAGAGAGCCACTGGTGTAACAACAGCTAACTTTGGGGGCTATGTTAATTTAAGAAATTTAAATTAACTATTTAATCTTCAATTATACAATGACATAACTTTATTTATTGCCCTTATTTTTCAGAGAAAAAAAAACTGGTGCAAAAAGAAAGACATTTAAGGTGATGGATTAATGATTCTAGTAAATTACCAGGCCTGAGCGTGTGAGCTGAAAAAACACTATACTTTCAATTAAAATATCTTTCAGTGCTCCTTCTCATCCTCCTCATTCTTTCCTGCCCCCCTTCTATTTGCTTCTTTGACCAGTTCAAGAGGATACAGGCAGCTTGCTGAGCTAGTTCTGACTTTAGGAGTCTAGAAAAATAAATTTTGAGTTTTAAATTTAAACCCACTAAATCTTGTAGCTTGTCATAGTAGCAATAGGAAACTAATACACCAGCCCAGAATGTTGGAGATTAATCAAATATATAATAAATATATTATAAAATATATGTACAATAAATAAGTAATAAATATTTATCTGGATATTAAGATATGTCCATGGTAGTATTAGAATTAATTTTATGGGATTAACCAACTTAAGACCCATTCCATGAGAGAAAACACATGTCTGGTACTGTTAATATGTCAAAAACATTTGATTGGAAAAGTCACAAGCCCAATAGTGAACATGCTACTATTTTAAAGTTTTAAAAAATACTATTTTTATGTATATGAGTGTTTTATCTGCATGTATATGTACCATATGCATACTTTGTGTCCATAGAGGTCAGAAGAGGGCTTCAGATCCCCTAGAACTAGAATACAGATGATTGTCAGCTACCATATGGGTAATAGGAATTGAACTTGGGTCCCCTGCAAGAGAAATCAATGCTCTTAATGGATGAGCCATCTCTCCAGATCAAACCTACAACTATTAGTCTGCTAAATGAACACAGTATCAAACTTCCCCCTTAATTGGTGCCTCTCTGCCCATACATTAGAGCAGACTGAAACCTCATCATAGAAGTTTCTCTTTGTGTATCATGTTTAATACAGAAACTCATGACTGTTCAAAGTGCAAAGAAAAGTGTAAGTGGACTGTCCAACTACAAACATATCATTACTATACCCACCTCCCTAAGTTGCAGGGACCCATTCTGAAAAGGAGGATGAAAATATCATAGGAACCAGAGTTTGAGGAAATCTGGAGTGAGACAATATCTTCTGGACATGCCAGGGCTGCTGTACTTATGCACCTGTGAGCTTACAGTAGCTGTGGTTGCTTGGAAAATATCTGCATATACCAAGACAATGAATACTATAACACAATCCATGAATCTCCACCATATGCTTACTTAGAAGCTATTGACAGCTGATGGTTTCCGGGAGACAGAGTCAGCTTTCTTTAAGGGTGTAGCTCAAAGTAGGTTTACCATTCTGCTTTGAATGGCCCCATATCTATGTGTATGGGTTACACAAATTGAACTTGGGTTATTATAATAAAGATGACATGAGTTGGGAGGTAGGGGTGAGGAGGGACAAATATAATCAAAAACATTGCATGAAATTTTCAATGAATTAATAAAATAATTTGGCACTAATAGCCTTGATCTTTATTTCATTTTGTGACAGTAATAGTTTTTAATGGCAATATGTATTTTGAAAATAATCCTATAAAATGGCTTTTCTATTATGAAATATTTTATAATAAATTATATCACTTTTAAGAAGAAATATGCTCTGATAAATCAATTATTTTAAATTTTTTAGATGTTCTCACTGCCTTTTAAGAGACTAGATCCACTAAAGTGGAGCCTTTGTTTTGCTGGAACAATTGGTGCTGGTTAGCTGGAGCTCAGAAATTAATGGTGACTAAGAAACTAACATCCCTGAGATGAAATCTTCTGGGAAGTGTTTCTGTAGGGTCAGCACATGGAATCTGTGGTACAGTGGGGCCAACATTTAGTAAGATGTGAGGAATAAGTCAGCGAGCAGTGTTCATTTGGTCTTTGCATCAGTTCCTGCCTCCAGGTTACTGCTTTGAATTCCTGCCCTGACTTTCCTCAGTGATGGGAGGTTACCCAGAGGTGTAAAATGAGATAAATCCCTTCCTCCCAGGTTGCTTTGGTCATGGTGATTTATCACAGCAGTAGAACTTAACTCTGACATATATAGTGATCCACACAGAAAAATTGTCTCTTTTTTTTTTTTTTTTTTTTTTTTTGCAGTGCTGGGGGTTGAAGCTAGACTTTCGCAAACTCTTGGCAGGTGATCTGCCACTGAACTATATATATACCCTGAGCACTAGGTTTAAAATTTTCATTTTCAGCAATGGTCCCAGGAAATTCCCCAGGTTGGCCTTGAACTTGTTGTGATCCTTCTTCCTCAATCTCCAGTGTATTGGGGCTATAGATATGCATCTACATTTGGTGTTTCTTACATTTTTACAATACATTTTACTAAGTTGTTTCAGAGTTCCCTAATAGACAATTCAGAGTTCAATTTTTGCTCTGGCATTCCAGTATAACTCATGTTGGAATAGCTCATTTCAGAAGCAGAGATAACTCAAAACTAAAGGGAATATTTATAATTCAAAGAAGTAATCACTTGTCCTATTTTGGGCCCATCAGTGGTTTGGTGGGTTAACACACTTGCCACCAATGTGTGACCAGAATTCTATCCTTGGGACCCCCCTGGTGAAACAGGAGAAACAACCGTTACAACTTGTCTACTGATTTCCATGTGTGCTCTGTGCTGTACACACACATGTCCTCCTACATATACAGACACACACAAATAAAACAAAACATGAAATTTTTTTGGGGGGGGGCGTTTTGAGACAGGGTTTCTCTGTCTAGCTTTGGAGCCTGTCCTGGAACTCACTCTGTAGCCCAGGCTGGCCTCAAACTCATGGAGATCCGCCTGCCTCTGCCTCCTGAGTGCTGGGGTTAAAGGCGTGTGCCACCACCACCCAGCAAAAGATGAAATTTTAAAGCAATTATAAAAGAAGTAGATGCTCATACGAATTGCTAACAAAGAGATTTCTGTGTTGAACTACACATACAGGGAGATTCTTCCTTGAAAGAGAAAGCCTGTGGCTGTCCTGGAACCTAGCATGCTTTTAGCATGCTTATACTACTGCCATATTACCTATACTCCTAAAACCTCCAACATTGGCAGTCTTTCTTTGCACATATATGAAAATCATGGATTTTTTTATTAATTAAAATCACAAACTCTGATGGTGATTTCGCCGTGAATGGTGGAGGGCACAGACTAATTAATTAATTATTTTCTTAAGGCTTTCTGATATGCAAGTGATTCTGTTGGTGCAGGTCACGGGTCTAATGTTTTCCTGACACTATCTGGTAAATTTGCAAAAATTCTTCAAATATATTCCCAGGTTTAAAAAAAAATACAGAGAGCTTAATATCAGCTCCTGGAATTGTGATGACCTGTAGTAACCCATGAAGCATCTGGCTTCACTCACTTGTGGAATGGTTACTTTATGGCAATAATTGTTCAAAGTGAGTATGGTACCAGCAGCATGCACATTGTCTGACATCTTGTTGAAAATGCAAATTTTCAAAAAGGCCAAACTCAAGACCTGCTGAATTAAAATGACTGTGTTTTTAGATCAAATAGCTTTTATTAAATTTATTCCTTTGGAACCATGCCAATTTAATTAAGCATGGCACTAAGTTCCCACCTAGGGCATAAGAACTTCTCAGACATGGGGTTTTTGATTGGTTTTATAGTACCAGGCATGGAATCCCACCTAGTGAGTAGATCTCAAATACAGTCAGAGAATGGTTGGTTTATTCCATCATACTCATGTCACTATGACCTCAGTGGGTACATCTTACCTGCCAGGTTAGTATTATATTGGGTAGGGTTCCTCCATCACACTACATATTATATTTTAGCACTATAGAAGCTGGACAAGCTACCCATCAAGGAGGATGCACCCAGCTCAGTTCCAGGTTTATTTCACTGTTTCTTTCAACAAATATGTGTGGTACCATCAGTGACAGGACTGTATCAACTAGTTCTGACAGACAGCTATGAGGACTGTCAGGAGCCAGTGTTGTTTTGGGGCCTTTGGC
The DNA here is from genome assembly GCA_902168425.1 of Peromyscus attwateri. Classification (NCBI taxonomy): domain Eukaryota; kingdom Metazoa; phylum Chordata; class Mammalia; order Rodentia; family Cricetidae; genus Peromyscus; species Peromyscus attwateri. Next base: position 22,699 of record CABHPP010136896.1, read on the forward strand.
CTCTTCATGATCAACAAATCTTATGGAGCTTTAATGGGTCTTCCAAGTTAGTTGTTTTCCTGTTTTGCTTTTATAAGATTACACTTGAACATTTTATATATTTATGGGTGCTACTTTCACATAAATATTTTATATGATATTAAATAATGTTAATTAGCATATCTATCACTTTAAACTCTCATCATAATTTATGGCAAGGCTGTTTTTGCCAGACTCTGGTGCATAATTTAGATGGAGAAGTGGCTCTATTGGAGTGCCAAATGAACCTGTCAGTTCTAAACCGACAGAAATCCCTGCCAGTGATTCTCAGCCTAGAACTCTCACTAGGCTTTTTGGTCTTCACAGATGTATTTTGAGACATTTTCTCCTTCCACATAGCTCACATTCAAAAAGACTTTCTGATGCTCAATATATTTACTAGCTGTTTCCAGAGGCTAAATTGAGAAACAAATCCTTATTTAATGCTTGGTAGATTCAATTATGCCCTAATTTTTCTATATCATTGCATCTTATTGTTTTGTTAAAATATGACAACATTATTCTTGAGGAGATTTTATACAGCTACTGGAAATGCAAGATTTTTATTTAGTGTAATATTCTGTCACTAATTTACAAGTATCCTATTATTTGTCATATTATCCCATGTGTATATTACTCAGAGAAATTATATAATTATTAATTTGCATAGATTCATTATGTTATGGGCCTCCTGAACAAAGCCTCCTGTGGTGTTTCTTTCAGCATCATGCTAAAAAGTTATATCATATGCTTTCAATAAAGTTTAAAATAGTGTAATTTGTGAATAAAAGATAAAGACAGTTGTTTGGATCAATAATTTAATTAATGAACTTTAAAATAGATGTCTTATGGTAATACAATTAGAACTTTAGCTTGGAAGGGAAATCTCAATTCTTTTCACTAAGCAAATATTACAATTGTACCAAATCTTTAAAAGGCAGTCACAGCTAAATGTAGTCATGTAAACCCCTAATCCTGACAGTGAAAGACAGAGGAAAATGGACCAGAGATTTAAAACTCACTCCTATTATAGAGCAAGTTCCAGGTCAGCATGAGCTACATGAGACCATGTCTTAAAGCAAACAAAAGCAACTACCACAAAAAGAGTAAAATGTTAGTTTTAGAATAAATATTTTGCCTAATAAACATCCACATTTAAAGATAACAACTGAGAAATGAATTGTTATACATGACAATATGCCATAATCAAGTGAGAAATCTTTAGAAATAAAAAAAATAACTCAATATTAGTGCATCTTTGAGCAATTCAACCTATTGATAGCATGAAGAAAATAAAACATATATTCTAAAAGTAAAATAGAGCGATATTTATTAAAATTCAACATTTTCCCTAGTTTAAACAAATTCGTGTGAGTAATTGTGAAGGACATATTTATCCTATTAAGTTCATAACCAACTCTATGCTGGATTGATACCAATAGGAGTTGTCTCATAAATAAAGTATATGTGTGTGCATCAACATTTTAATAATGCATGCAACCCAACTCAACAATGTCACTACTGAAATTCTCCTCAGTGAGTTATTATATGAAAATGTGTGCACTGACTTTATTCATACTATATACAGCTACATATAAACCCAAGTTTGTATAGATAAAATTAAAGGGTAAATTATAATTTATTTAAAAAGCCAAATATTTTCCAATTATCATTCTGGGCTCCATTTAAAATTGTTATATTAAACATATGTATCCCTTCAGTTGCTTAAGATGTTATGAAAGAAATATGTCTTACAAATTCAGCTACAAGGAGAATGTAAAGGGAAATATAGGAGAGGAAAATCAAATGAAAACTAGTAATTGAGTGAATATGGTGTAGCCAAGTCAATCCACTGTGGCTTCAGAAGGCCCTTTGTTGAATAGGAAGCATGCTTAACTTGTAGGACCACTGAGAAGTGACAAGTTTCATGGAAGCCAAGCACGTGGTTAGAACTGAGCTATTTTGAGTGTGTGTAAAGAGGTATTGAAACACACGACCCCCCTTTTGCCCTGCTTGTTCGGAAAGCTCTAGTCCCTGGTTAACTTTAAGACAGATTTATGAAATGGAATTTAGATTACATCTTACCTAAACTCCAAAAGCCTCAATTAATCAGAATACTCAGTTAAAAATGAAGGAGGAGGCAGGTTAAGTGAAAGTTTGCAACAGCAGAAGCTTCTACAGATGTCAGCATTTAGACATATGCACATGCTTATGTAGAAGGCTATGATTTCTGACCAATAATAATGAATAATCTAGGTATTGATTTTTGTGAGCCACTAACAAAAAAGTAGCCAAGTCATGGTATTCTTCTTTAAGACAGGAAGCCCAGAATGCAGGGAGGTCATTCACGTCTATTAGTGTTTCCTCCCGAAAGGAGGAAACATGTCTAAGGCTTGGGAACCATTGAGGGAGAAAATTCAACCTACTCAGGAAAGATAGAAACAAACCACCCTAGAGTCATGCTTGTAGCTTCATGGTAGAATGCTTGCTTAGTCTGTATAAGGCAGTGATTTGATACCAACAGAAGGAAAAAGCACAATGAATGAATGAATAAATAAGTATCTCTAGAAGAAGGAAGATAGAAAAAAGAAAATGGAATGCAGTGGTTTGAATGAGAATGCCTCCCCCCACCATAGGCTCAGATGTTTGCCCAGTTAGTAGCTTTGGTAGACGTTTTAGGAGATGCAGTCTTGTTGGAGTAAGTATGTAACTGGGGAGAGTTTTGGGAGTTTAAAGAGTTGGAGCTGCTTCCAGTTTCCTCTCTCTGATGTGTGCTTGTAGTTCAAGATGTGGGGAAGGGTGGGGGTTGTCACAGAAGCCTTCTGTGGTGGTTTGAAAGAAAATGGCCCCCAAAGAGAGTGGCACTATTAGGAGGATGGCTTTTTTGGAGTAGGTGTGGCCTTGTTGGAGGAAGTGTGTCACTGTGGGGGTGGGCTCTGATGCCCAAGCTATGCCTAGTTCACTTCCTGTTGACTGCAAATGTAGATGGAAAGCTCTCAACTCCTTCTCCAGCGTTATGTCTGCCTGCACACTGCCATGTCCTGTCATGATGATAATGGACTAAACCTCTGAAACTGTAAGCCATTTCAATTAAATGTTTTCCTTTGTAAGAGTTGCTGTGGTTATGGTTTCTCTTCAAAGCAATAGAAACTCTAAGACACCGCCTATGTCCCTGTTTCTCAATTGTAAGTCTGCAGCCATGGATGCCACGGCAAAAGTAGCTTCATTGTCCTTTACAGTCAGCAGGAGCACTGTTCATGGATTTCCACATGGTTTCTGGCAACAGCATGGACCACAGACATCTACATGGTCTCTGGTATCGGCACCTGCCATTGATTCACTTCAGCATGGTCTTTGGTGGCAGTACAGACCATGGACATCAACACAGCCCTCTGCCAGCATCACAGGCCATGGACACCATCATAGCTCTTGGGTGCAGCACAGGCCAAGGGCATCAACATGACCTTTGGGGCAACAAAGGCCAAAGACACCAATATGGTCCTCTGTGGCAACCCAGCACACAGAAAGAAACTTGGCCTCAGGTGGCAGCTCAGGCCACTCACATCAATATGGCCCCCACAGCAGCACTGCCCAAAGACATCAACATGACTTCAAGCAGCAGCACAGACAATGGATATACTCATGGCCTTGGATGGTGACACAGGTCGCAGACTTCATCAGGGTCTCCTCAAGGACCCAGGCATGGCCCTCAGCAGCAGCACAAACCATAGACATCAACATGGCCTCAAGTGTTTTCTTTATTCCACAGTCACTCAGCTTTTTCATGATGCTTGTGGCTGGATATAAATGATGCCTCCCTTGAGCATGATGAACATGATGGGATCATTCCTGAAGATGTTAATGAGTATTAAGGGCACAGTCACTCAATGGACAGGTCCCATTTCCTGATAGTGAAACAATGGACGTATTCCATTCTGGAAACTTAAACATCTAACATCAATGTTGCTATGACTCTACACAGATCTGCTGGTATAGAGTAGCCAGGATCCCTGGGCAGGGGCAGGGAGGGGAATCTAATCAGTACATAGTGTGTTAAGTGTTTAAAGAGTGGGAAGGTGTAACGCTCTCCAAGGAAAAAGCTAGACTGTACCCACAATTGCCCAATTATTCCACCAGACTTCAGTTAAAAACAAGAATATTAAAATACAAAAGGAAAACAGTATAAACAAAGCTTATGACAGCCCACGGGAGCACCAGACCACATGTTAGCGCCTGGTAACAAGTACATGCAGTCAGGCCTGTCTGTAAAGATTCCATAAAATCCTAAACCTCCCATGGCCACATAGAAAACACTAGGACTCTTTTAATTTCTGCCTTCAAGTATCTAAAGGATGCTAGAAAGAAGAGTAAAAGGCTTGGAAAAGACTTTCCAATCAAATGGACTTAAGAAACAAGCTGGTGTAGCTATCCTAATATCTAACAAAATAGACTTCATACTAAAATCAATCAAAAGAGATGGAGAAGGACATTACATACTCATCACAGGAAAGATCCACCAAGATGAAGTTTCAATTTTGAACATGATCATTTCATTAGATGCTGAAAAGGCCTTTGACAAAATCCAATACCCCTTCATGATAAAAATCTTGGAGAGATCAGGAATACAAGGAACATACCTAAACATAATAAAGGCAATTTTTAGCAAACCAACAGCCAACATCAAATTAAATGGAGAGAAACTCAAAGTGATTCCACTAAAATCAGGAACAAGACAAAGTCTGTCCACTCTCCCCATATTTATTCAATATAGTGCTTGGAGTTTTAGCTATAGCAATAAGACAACAAAAGGAGATCAAGAGAATACAAATTGGAAAGGAAGAAGTCAAACTTTCACTATTTGCAGATGATATAATAGTATACATAAGTGACTCCAAAAATTCTACCAGGGAACTCCTACAGCTGAAAAACACCTTCACTAATGTGGCACAATACAAGATTAACTCAAAAAAATAAATTAGTAGTCCTCCTATATAGAAATGATAAATGGGCTGAGAAAGAAATCAGAGAAACATCACCCTTTACAATAGCCACAAATAATACAAAATATGTTGGAGTAACTCTGACAAAGCAAGTGAAAGACCTATATGACAAGAACTTTAAGTCTCTGAAGAAAGAAATTGAAGAAAATATCCGAAAATGGAAAGATCTCCCATGCTCATGGATAGGTAGAATTAACATAGTAAAAATGGCAATCTTACTAAAAGCATTCTACAGATTCAATGCAATCCTCATCAAAATCCCAACACAATTCTTCACAGACCTGGAAAGAACAATACTCAACTTCATTTGGAAAAACAAACAAACAAACAAACAAACAAACAAAACCCAGGATAGCTAAAAGAATTCTGTACAATAAAGCCACCTCTGGAGGCATCACCACCACCGACATCAAGCTCTACTATAGAGCTATAGTAATAAAAACAGCTTTGTACTGGCATAAAAACCAACATGTGGACCAATGGAATCGAATTGAAGACCCTGACATTAACCCACACACCAATGAACACCTGATTTTTGACAAAGAAGCCAAAATTGTACAATGGAAAAATATAAAGCATCGTCAACAAATGGTGCTGGCATAACTTGAAGTCAACATGTAGAAGATTGCAAATAGATCCATATCTATCAACATGCACAAAACTCAAGTCCAAGTGGATCAAAGACAACATAAATCCAGTTACACTGAATCTGACAGAAGAGAAAGTAGAAAGTAGTCTTGAACGTATTGGCACAGGAGACTACTTCCTAAAATTGGCACAGGAGACTACTTCTTAAATATAACACCAGTAGCGCAGACACCGAGAGCAACATTTAATAAATGGGACCTCCTGAAAATAATTTTAATTTACAATTCAATGTTTAGTTCATTATAAACCAATGAATATGAAAATGAATAAAATCTTTAAAGTATGAAAGACACAAAAATTTGGTTTTCACCTTTTCAGGGATCTTAGAAAAATGTTCTTCATGTAAGAAAAACAGGGAAGGGACCAGAATGGAATTAAGATCCAGAAATAGGCTGGGCATGGTGGCACATGCCTTTAATCCCAGCACTTGGGAGGCAGAGGCAGGCAGATCTCTGTGAATTTGAGGTCAGCCTGGTCTACACAGTGAGTTCCAGGACAGGCTCCAAAGCTACACAGAGAAACCCTGGTGTGAACTCCACCCCACCAAAAAAAAAAAAAAAAAAAAAAAAAGACCCAGAAATATCAGATAAATGCAGACCCCTCAACAGATCACATGTGGTTCCATTGCCATTTCTGGGATGGATACAATGACTGAACTCACAATATACTAGAATACCACTGTTGGGCCATTCAGTGAAGAACAAGAGAACTTCTCTTAGAAATACAAAGTCATAGTTGAGGGGAACATTTTCCTGTGTAAACGATATATGTTCATGGCCGGAAAATAAAATCAAAGTCTTACCAAAATTGAATTGAAAGGAACTTTGCGAAACTCCTTTTTTTAAATGATACTAGAATACCCTAATTCTAAAACTAAACAAAGTAAACAACATTATCAGCAAAACTGAAAACTATAGATCTAAATCTCTGATAAATACTGATGCAAAAATCCTCAATAAAATACCAACAAAACCAGACTCAGTAGCATTGATGGCTCACACACCTGACAAAATGGGACTCATTCCTAGCATTCAAAGAAGGTTCAATATACATACATCAATAGATATGATAGACTACATTAACAGATAAAAGACCAAAAATTCATCATCATTTAAATATATACAGAAAAGATACAAGATTCAATCTCCATTTATATAAAAACATGGAATCCTTCAACAAAAGGGCTATAACAAGAACATAGTTCAAAATAATATTACATACAAAAATGTATAATCTAGCCGGGCGGTGGTGGCGCACGCCTTTAATCCCAGCACTCGGGAGGCAGAGGCAGGCGGATCTCTGTGAGTTCAAGGCCAGCCTGGTCTCCAAAGCGAGTTCCAGGAAAGGCGCAAAGCTACACAGAGAAACCCTGTCTCGAAAAACCAAAAAAAAAAAAAAATGTATAATCTATCCCATACTAAATGGGGATAAATTGTTCCTTTAAGAATAAAACAAAGCTGATGACTGTTGGCATTCTTACTTAATGTAGTACTAGAAGTCTTATTGATAGCTGTTGGGCAAGAGAAATAAACAAAGATCATTCTAATTGGAAAGAATGAAGTTATGTTACTCATGGGTTTCAGATGGCATATTTCTATACATAGGGAAACCAAAATGTGCCATTAAAATTATGGAAGCTATAAAACAACTTAAGTAAGAAGCAGTTTAAAAAAATTAACAAAAGCATTTCTATGCACAAACAATTAAGTTACTGGAAAAAAATCTATCCACAATTCCTTTACAAAAATAACAGAAATTAATAGTGAAAGTTTAACTGTAAACTCTACAGCATCTCTGAAAGAAATACACAATAAATAGAGAGATACTCCATCATAGACAAGAAGAATGAGTATTGTAAAAATGACTATATTTTTATTTTGTATTCATTGAAATTCCCATCAAAACATTAATATTTTTCTTCAAAAAAATTCTTAAATCCACATGGAAGCACAAAAGACCTAGAATAATCAAGGTAATTAAAAGAAAACAAAAATAAAACAAAAGTAAATGAACAACAATAACAAAAATGAAATCATCACATTACCTAGCTTGGATACATCTATGAAGCTATAGTTAGTAAGATCTAAAACAGTATGGTACTGGTACTAGGCATGGTGGTACAACTCTGGTTAATATCAGTACATTGGAGATAAAGAAATAATGATCTTGAGTTCAAGAGCAGCCCAGGGTACCTTTTACAAATTCAAGGCCAACCCTGGCTACATAGTGAGACTTTGCCAAAATACTAAGAACAGAAACTAGAGTTCAGTCATCGAGTATTTACCTGCCATGTACCAACCTTTGTTTCGATTTCCAGGACACAAGTAGAAAACAATAAAACCCAGGGTGGTTCTGACACAAAACAGACAACGGAAGAGAACCCAGAGTGACAACAGACTCATACAATCAACCAAGTTCAGATAAAACTATGAAAAAAAAAAACAAGTTCTAGGCAAAGATGGTCTTTTCAGTGAATGGCACTAAGTTGGATGTTTATATGCAGAGAAATGAAACAGCATCTCATTCTTTGACCATATAAATAAACTCAAAACAGATCAAAGGCCTGAATCTTAAACCCCTACCTAAGAAACTCCTTTAAGAAAACAGAGTGGAAATGTTTCATTAGTCAATAATGGTAAAAACAGAAAAATGGCATAATATTAAGTTAAGAAGTCTTGTTACAGCAAATGAAATCATCAATAGCTTTAAGAAATAACACCCAAAAAGGGAGAAAATATTTGTGGTACATCTGACAAGAGATTGACATACAGAATACACAAGAAAATGGGGGGGGGAGCACTGTAGTTTCAATAAATGGGATAAAGAAATAATCAAATGCTTCTCCATAGATTTACAAATGATCAATAAACACATGAAAAATATTCAGTTTCACAAATCACCGGAGAAATGCAAGTCAAAACTCCAAGAGTGATTGTCTCACTCCAGTTAGAATGGCTGTCACAAAAAATCCAAAACAACCAACCCACCAACCAACCAACCAAATAAACGAACAGAAAACCCAGAAGTCAAGCATCAAACAACAGAAACAGCAACAATGAAAACAACTCAAGCACACAAATGCTGGAAAGGATGCAGAGAAACGGGAGCTTTGGACAAAATGGATGACCTTTGGGTTTAGGTCCCAGTACACACATGACAACCTATGTGGTCCAACACTGTCTTCTGGCCTCCTCAGGTTTCAGTACACATGTGGCAAATATCTGTGCATGTAGGTATACACAAATACACACAAAATAAAAATAAATAAATATTAGAGAAACAAAATAGAAACTCTATACTGTTTGTGGAAATATAAATTAATATAGGCTTTATGGAAAACTGTATGGAGTCTCTTAAAGCAAAAACAAAAAACAGAGGAACTAGCATATAATCCAGCAATTATACTACAGTGCTTACAGCTAAGAGAAATAACATCTTTATAACAAATAATATTTGTGTGCAGAGAGTTTTTAATAATTACTCCTAATAGCCAAATTTAGAAATGAGCCAGACAATCATCAGCAGACAGATAGATAAGGCAAATGTAATATGTTAAGATAATGGAATAGTACTCAGCCATAAAAATGAAACCCTGTGATTTGCAACAGAATGGATAGAACTCAAAAATGTTATTTTTTAGTTAAATGGGCCACATTCTAAGGTAGTTCATAGTTCATTCACATGTGTAAACAATGTGTCTTGGAAGGAATGAGATAGTAGAGACCAGAAATGAGGAGAGGTTAGGGTAAAGGGAGAATGAAGAGAAATTAAGAGTGGCCTCTAGGGCCTGCTCAGAGTGCTGAGGTAAGGGCTTGTCAGAGGAAGAAAGGAGGATGCATGTGATTGATGAATGTTGTATATGTGTTTGGAATTATCACAGTGAGAGGCAATATTTTGTACAGTCAATAAATGTTAAAATATAAATCAAAACTCAAATTATGTATGTAGAAAATAAAACAATAGAGGTGACTATTTAAAATATATCTATACTAACATTAAATATGTAGCTGTTTAAAAGTAAATATTCAATATTACTGAAAAATAAACTAAAAACACAATATTTGGGTTTGGGGTAAATAAATTCATAGTAAACCATAGAAGAACCATATGCAAAACTGTAAAATTTTTACACTTTACTATTCATATTAATACACACACACATACACACACACATATATATAAATACAAATGTGTGTGTGTGTGTGTGTGTGCATTTCTGTTTCAGAAAAGCATAATGCTGATACATTCTTTGAGAGAGGGAGCTAAGTTGAAGGCAAATAAAATAACAAACCTTTGTTTATATTATTCTGCAAACTCTACAGAATAATTATAAACTATCCTTTCAATTATTCTAACCTTTGTTAAATGAAGAAATTGCTACTTATAATCACTAAGATTTCATTTTTTGATTAATCGTTTCCTCAGAATAGGCATTAAACATGCTAGATAGCAACCAAACACGTGTCCACAAAGTCATCATTTTGGACTTGCTGTAAGCCATAATATTCCCCAAATTTCTGCACAGGAAAATCACTATACACTGCTCAGATAAATATATATAATAATATCACGAACAAGGAGAAGATAGATTTTATAGAATATAAAAGCCATCAAGAAATTGACAACTCACTGAGTACACAAGACTATACCAATGCATTGCAAAGATTTGAGGTGTTGGGTAGCTTTTGACTTTTTCCTATATTCATGAGAGAAAGATTGTAAATAGTGCTAATGTTTCTACTACTAGAAGAGTTTTTGTCTTTTACAGTTGCTTTTTTATTTCTGTACTTTGCAAAATCTCATACATTATAGTAATTCTCTGACCATGCTTTCCATGAGGCATTACTGCATGCAATATGATCACTAGCTGATACAGGAGCTTTGTTATGAGTCACATATATTTGATGACACAAAAAAACTAGACAATAGTAGGGAGCTGGACAAGTGTGTGACAAGGCTGGGCTAAGGAACTGACAGAAGATCAGCCTGCCTGAGATGAAGCTTTGGTTACTCTAGCTGAGGCATCCTTTATTGCAGTGACATGTCAGATGTGTCTCTGAGAACTGTCACCTAGGATGTGGTCCACATGTCCAAGAAAGATGTAGCTTTACTTACAATATTCCTCTAGGGGAGGGGATGATGACTTGCTTTGGTAATCAGTGGAGTGACACCTCTCTTTATTTTAAGAAGAAAAAAAAAAGAGATTAAAAAATCACTCAAGATTCAGTAAATAGCTGAGGGCTATCTACTAAAATATGCAGCACCTTTTGTGACTGAAGCTGTCTCCCTTAATAAAACAGCAGCATAAAAAAGTCATTGAATAGAATTCTCCTTGTACAGTGCCCAGTTTCCTGCTCCTGCCTTCGCTTTGTTCGTTTTGGTAAAATTTATAAATCAAAGTGACATATTCTGCAGAAGGTGAGTTTGGGAGACGCTGATAGCTTCAGGGTAAGCTTTTATGTCAGTGTCAACTCAGACACCAGAGTCACATTATAAACAATAGACAGTGAAGAATCCTGTCATCAGTGGGACAATTGACCCTACGGAGATTTTGCACCTGTGACACATAGATCAGACTCGGGGGATTAAAAAATGTTGCCTATATAATTTAAATATTAGGTCAGATATAAAATTGCTAAAACAGAAAGACTGGAATTTTCCTGGAAAATGTGCCATATGCAACTATTGTTGTTATCTTTTGCAAACTATTAGACTAGTTAAACTTATTATTTTATTTGGTTTATGTGAAAATATATTTAATCATATTTCATCTATTTCATGAAATTTCACATTTAAATTTATTTACACAATATATTGATTCATACATAGAATTAAATTACATTTAAGAAGTCTGTAAGTCAATATTGACCTAAATTCTCAAGGAAGTATATGATGGAAGTACACTTAATTTCTTGTAATTATTTTAACATATAGAAAGCTTTCTTGAAAATAATTTGTGGGTATTGACAAAGGTCCAGAAAAAAATCTTTCAGTATACTTATATTTTAACAATGCAAGAAGACAACCTTTCCACAGAGTCTTTTTATGAAAAAGAGAAGTGTATGCTGGTTACATGATAAGTTTGGTACTAGCTACATGTGTCAGACCACTGAGATTAGGAGAAAGTGAAGAAAAATATGAGCTAGCATTCTGGAGAGCATTACCTATGGTGGGACACTTTGCACAGCCTTGATACAGGTGGAGGGTCTTGGACCTGCCTCAACTGAATGTATCAGGCTTTGCTGACTCCTCATGGGGGCCTTACTTTTTTGGAGGAGGGAATAGAGGGTAGGTTGAGAGAGAAAGTTTGGGGGGGAGTGGGAGGAGGGAAGAGAGGGGAATCTGTTGTTGGTATGTAAAATGAATAAAAAATTTCTTAATAAAAAAAGCAAAACATTATGGTAACCATGTAATTCAGCATCATTAATGCCAATCTTTCAAGAATGATGATAAAGATAACTGAGAGTATGTGAATGCATGTATGCATGTGTTTATATGTGAACAAGTGTGTGTATAACTGTTTAAATGTGTGAGTTGAGGTCAGAGAACTATCCTGGGTGCTGTTCCTTGGGTTCTATTATCTGCACTTGTTATTTTTCAAGATAGTATCTTTTACTGACCTGGAACTCCCAAATTAGGCTAGGCTGGTTGGCTAGCAAGCTCAAGGGATCCGCCTGTCTCTGCTTCCAAAGTACAAGTTCACACCACCATATCTAGTGTTTTAAAGTGTGGTCTAGGAGATTGAACTCAGTTCCTTGTGCTTGAGCAGCAAGCATTTTACACAAAAGGTACTCCCACAGCCCGAGTAACAACTTTTAAAATAAATATTATCAAGAAATCCATCTGTGGGGGCCTAAGAAATGGCTCAGTGGTTAAGAACATTTGTTGCGCTTGTAGTGGACTAGAGCTAGGTTCTTAGAACCCATGTTGGGTGATTTACAACTTCCTGTAACTCCAGCTCCAGGGGATTCCCATCCCATGCTTCTGGTGCCTGAGTGAACCCCCATTTAGTTTCCCACACAGACACATATATGAGAATTATACACTTAATTAAAATAAATGTTTAAAAATTCTATTTCTTACTATACCATAGTAGCTTTTCAAAGCAACAATTGCCATGAGGCAATAGTAAACACTACATTATAAAACAAAGAAGGAGGGGGAGGAAGAGAAGAGAGGAGGAGAAGGAGGAGGAGGAAGAAGTGATGAAATTGGAAAGTAAATATGAAGCAAGGTCTGAGAGTTGTTAGGGGAGGAATTGGGGCCTGCATATGATCTAAATACATCTGCATATGATATAAATATATTAGATAATTATATGAAATTATCAAAGATTTAAAAAAAGAGACCCAGGGTATGAGACACAAAAGGCACAGACAATAAGGCCAATTGTCTGCCCTTCTCCACTATGGTTTCCTTCTGTGTTTCTCTAGCGTAAAGGAGCCGTCAAATAGAAAGCAGAGATCAGTAAGTTTGTTTTGTTTTGCTTTGTTTGTTTCTCTAGACAGAATTATAACCACAAAATAAAAGGTCAGCTAGACAATGGCTCTGGACAAAAAGTGAATCACAGAGTAGACCCAATTGTTGTATTTTTTACTCTTTTGGGAGGCTTGCCATGCAGCTCCAAAATAAATCACACACAGAAGCATATTCTTAATTTTAAATGCCTGGTGTTAGCTTGGCTTGTTTCTAGCCAGCTTTTTTAAATTTAAATTATCCTCTTTATCTTTGCCTCTGGGATTTTTCTTTTTCTTACTTCTGTATATCTTATTTTCACTCTTACTCCATGGCTGGCTGTGTAACTGGGTGGCTGGCCCCTTGAGTCCTCCTCCTCTCTCTGTTCTCTTGCTCTTTTTTCTTCTTCTCCCAGATTTCTCCTTTTATTTATTCCCTCTGTCTGACAGTCCCATCTTTCTTTTTACTGCCTCACTATTGGCCGTTCATCTTTTTATTAGAACATCAGGTGTTTTAGACAGGCAAAGTAACACAGCTTCACAGTGATAAACAAATACAACAGAAAAGAATGCAACACATCTTTGCATCATTAAAACAAATATTTCACAGAATAAACACATGTAACACATCTTAAAATAATATTCTACGACACCCAGTATTCTGTAGAAGTCTGCTAACTTTCCCAGAAACAGGATTACTTTCAACATGTTGATGAATGAGTCTCATGGCCCATGAGGTAGCTGATCAAGAAAGGGCTACTCTTCAAAGTCCCTCAGCATTGCTGCAAATGGGTTGCTCAATCTTAATTCAGTGTCTCCAGATCAACCATGCTGAGTCTAGGGGAACTGATTGACAATGGATCCTTAAACTGATTTCATCCCTTGTTACCAGTCTATAATATGTCGATGCAATGTAACTTGTTGATGTATGTTTTGTCTCACGAGACTCAGGCAGATGGTCATTTACTAATTTGCTTCATAGATATTAAGAAGCTAAAAGGTGAGCAGACAAATCTACCCTGCAACAAGAGCTGGCTAGACCAGCATTGAAGTGCAAGGTTTCAATGGGGACAGTTCAGGTGAACAGGCGAGCCGGGAGTGAAAGGGCCAAAAAAAAGATGGAGCTCATTTCCTGATAGTTTCAGTCCCTAATCTTGCTTTACTCTGCAGGATCAAAGCAATTGCTTCTTTTAGTCTGCGCAGAGCTTGAGTCCTAATCAAGAAATAAGGAAATTTCAATTGGCTTTTCACCTTAGGAAGATTTGAAATGTTTGAAATCACAAACTAGTGTAGACAGGTATAAGCAAACCTCAGAGGGCCACTTCTACACTTTGGAATATTCCTTTCCTCTCTCTCAGTAAATACAACACAACAGATTAAAACTCACTCTTCATTCAACCAATTCCAGTAGAACTTTGTAATAGTTCAATATGGAAATCAATTAAGTACAGCTTTTGGTTCTAATTCTAATTTGTTTACTTTTCCAACAAAAATGCTGTTGATGAAATGATATTGAAAATTTGAATATCACCATTCAGTGTCAAGCCAATGTCCTCTAAGCTCCCAGCAAACCTTACATCTTACACACTATTCTTTCCCTCCCTTCCTCCCTCTCTCCCCATTTCTCCTTCACTTTATCTTCCCTTGCTTCATTCCTTTCCTTCCTTCCCTCCTCCTCTCTGTCCCTCCATCTTTTTTCTTTTTGTAAAACCTTTCATCAGCATTTATTGATTGATTGAAGAAAAACAGGGTTCCTTGTAACATTTCATACATGTATATATTTTGATCACCTTCAATCCTCTCTTATATTCTGCTCTCAGCTTCCTCTGTTCTCCTTCTTCTACCTACAAGGCTTCCTTCTAATTTCATGTATTATCTATATTTTCTCCTTTTTCTTTATTATTGTTATTGTTATGCATGCATATAGATACATAAGTGCAACCTTATGAATCCATTTAGTGTTGCACATATGTTTTTAAGGTTGGCCACTTGATGCTGGATAACCAATTAGGCAACTAATCATTGGGGGATATTGATTCTCCTACTCTCATCAGTCACTAACTGCCTGTGGGCCTTGTGAGATTTCTCCCATCCAGTTTGGCATGTTAACTAGTGTTTTCGTTTTTCAGGTCTTGTTTAGACTATTATATTGCTGAGATTTCATGCTTCCCACAAAAGCCAGTATCAGGCATGGGAAAACTCTGGGTTGTTGATCAGGGGAGTCCAAGAGAGCTTTCAATATTTAATCAGAATTTTTATCCCAGTGTTTAAAAATATTTTTATGCAAGAGAAATTTGTAGATATTGATAAATGTTTTTCCTTAATTTTCACACGTAAAAATTTAATTTTTAACCCCATAATCATTTCTTGGTTATTGGCCAACTACCTCTGCAAGGCATTAGAAGTGTTAAGTCTAGTTAATACCAATCACAGCAAGTTTAAGGAGTCACTGGAATGGTATTAATCTGTAAGTATTGACTTAAAATCTGATTATGTAGGGGAATTAACAGGTGCTGAAGCATTTTACTGTGGAAGTCATTTCTGGAAGTCAAGTCTTTGTTTCCATGTAATATTTCCAAAGTGCTTTTCTTTGTCCTGCTGGGGAGAATTTTCCTGAGAAAAAAACAAAAGCCTTCTGATTGTGTCAGGTTTACATTATGCCTGATCACTTACATCCTTTCAGTCACAGGAGAGGGGAACTGGTTCTTTGTGTGTGGAAATAGCAGCCCTTCCCAGGAGGAGTACAGGCAGAGGAAGCATGTATTTTTTTTTATTTTTTTGATATGATACAGTTTCACAGATGAGAAGTTGCCTACTTGAAGTCTCTTCTAGTCTCTGATTAAACATAGACTGAGTTTATTGTCTTATGTGCCTATTCACTTATAGTGTAGGGAGAGAGGAAATGAAGAAGGGAAGGAGAACCTAGCTTATTCTATCACCTTTTAGCAAAATCCAAACATGTGTTTGAAGGAAAACAGGAAAAGATATTGTTAAGTTATATATAATCACTCCCATTCTTAGCACTTGAATTAGAAAAGACACAGCTGTTATGCCATGAATATTTAAAAAAATCAGTGAGGCTCAGGAGCTTCAGCCTTCCCGGAAATGTAAGTGATGTATATGAGAGAAGGAGAAAATTCAATCATCAATTCAGTGAGGTGTGTGTGTGGTGTGTGTATCCATGGACACAGAGCAGCATGGTTTGTCTTTTACGGTTCCCTAATGAACGGCAAACACACTTAGGATAATTTCTTCCATCCTCTTCATTGCAACTGCATTTTATAAATGATAAACATCCTTTTGCATTATGTAGGCTTTTTAAAATTTTTTTGGTCAACGTAAATTCCTCAAAGTCTAGCATGTGTTAAAAAATCAAAGCAGTTTTACAATAACGATAAATCACCAAATACACCATCGTCCTCTACTTAGTAAGATATAATGACACTGATGATAGTATAACACAATAACTGTAAGTTATCTGAATACTTAGCCAACATAATTATTATTATTATTATTATTTTTTTATTTTACAATATAATTCAACTTTACATATCAGCCATAGATTCCCCCTTTCTCCCTCCTCCCGTTCCTCCCCCGGCCGGTAATCCCCCGTCCCGCCCCCCTCCCCCCGGCCCACCCCCCATTTCCATCTCCTCAAGGGCAAAGACTCCCCCGAGGATTGAGATCGACCTGGTGGACTCAGCCCAGGCAGGTCTAGTCCCCTCCTCCCAGGCTGAGCCTAGGGTCTCTACTAAGCCCCAGGTTTCAGTCAATTCATGTACTGAGCACAGGGCCCGGTCCAACTGCCTGTATGCCTCTTAAACAGATCAAGCCAATCAACTGTCTCACCCATTCAAAGGGCCTGATCCAGTTGGGGGCCCCTCAGTCATTGGTTCACAGTTCATGTGTTTCTATTCGTTTGGCCATTTGTCCCTGTATTCCATCCATCCCTGGTCCCAACAACTCTTGGTCACATAAACCCTCCTCCTTCTTGCCAATTGGACTCCTGGAGCTCCACCCAGGGCCTGACCGTGGATATCTGCATCTAGTTCCCTCAGTCACTGGATGGGGTTTCTAGCACGACAATTAGGGTGTTTGGCCATCTTATCACCAGGGTAGGTCAAATCGGGCTATTTCTCGACTATTGCCAGCAGTTTATTGTGGGGGCATCTTTGTGGATTTCTGTGGGCCTCTCCAGCACTTTGCTTCTTCCTATTCTCATGTGGTCTTCATTTATCATGAACATTCCTTGTGTTCCCTCTCTGTTCTTGATCCAGTTGGGATCTCCTGCTTCCCCAAGTTCTCTTTCTCTCGCCCCTCGCCCCTCATTACTCCCACTCACGTCCAGATTGTTCATGTAGATCTCATCCATTTCTCTGTCATTGGGCGATCCCCGTGTCTTTCTTGGGGTCCTATTATCCAGGTAGCCTCCCTGGTGTTGTGAGTAGCTGTTCAGTCATCCTTGTTCCACAACTAGTATTCTCCTATGAGTGGGTTTTTTTTTTTTATCTAAAACATCCCAGTGGTGGAAAACATGTTATAAACACAAATTCAATAATAATTTCCAAAATCAAGTTTGAAACTTTGATTTATGTAAATATCCCATTGAATTAATTTTATATATCTGGCCAATTTCTAGGCATATATAGACATCAAAGTGGATCACATACAATATCTGTTTTAAAATTATTTTAGAAAGAGAAAAAATATAAATACACATGCATAGTACTGAATAGTCATATTCTATTTAAATAAATATACATATACATGCATAGTTCTGAATAGTCATATTCTACTTAAATAAAAATTCGGCCAGTCCCTGGAAGAGGTACCACTTTTTTAACATCCATGACAAAGATGACAATTTACAGGAGAGTTCAGAGAGTGAGTGAATGCCTGGTATTTAAACAATATTGCCCCCGGGAGGTGGGATACACTGTACCTTGTGAATATTTCCTTGAATATAAGAGCAGTGAAAATGCTCTGAGTAGAACATTAAAATTAAATGCATGGTAGTGATATCATAGTGGGGTGCTCCAAAAATTATCTTTTTCATAAAAGCAGTGAGAACATAGGCAAAAAAATGGTCAAAATTAAATTTTTCAAAATTTTAGTAATGAGTAGACTTACAGCAACCCAGGGAATATTCATTTAAGAAATAAATTTGTGGGGGGTGGTGGGGGAGGCGGAAGGGATGGGAGGAGGGAAGAGGGGGATCTGTGATTGGTGTGTAAAATGAGCAATATAATTTCTTAATTAAAAAAAGAAATAAACTTGCAATGGGTATCTTTTCAGTCTATAGCAACACAGATGGCCCTGGTTAATCTTGGTGGGTCACAATATACACAACCAATAGTCATGAACACGAGAGATAGTTTTGTGGGGAGGGAGGTGATTGAGGTTGGAAGAAACTAGTAAGTGAGAGTGGCCACTGCAAGGTGTACATATATGAAATTATAAAACACTAACAATAATAAACATGAAAAGTAAATAAAGCCGGTATTTAAAAAAGAAAGAAAGAAAAACAACCGACCAAGTAGTTTCACATTTTAACCACCCTTTTGTTCTGCCCTCAGCTTCAAGGTTGTTTTGAAAACCAGTAGTCTATTGCTTTGGCTACAGTCAGCAGTCTTCTAGACATTAGAAGAGGCAGATGACATTGGGTGTCTACGAAGCTCCTTAGAGAATGGTCATCACTTAAAGACTTTTAATTCCTTGAAAAATCTCCAGTAAACTATCTTTATTTGACATAATCAGTCTGTTAGTTTTAATAGATTTTTCTTCAACGATTGTAAAAGTAAAAATAAAATATTAAAATAATGTCAATCGTGTAGTATTATAGTTGTTTGTCACAGTAGATAACATTATATGACATTAATAAACAATAAATGTTTAAAAAGAAAACAACTAGACCATAAAATGTTCACATGGGGACTGAAAGAGATGAGCTTTCCTGGATTCTAGAAAGGCATACCTAGATGTCCAGCTCTATATATGATCATGGTTGTGTGGTTGCTCTGGAAAGAACTGAGCATGTTCTAAGCTTTCACTTTTAGCTAACTATGAGGGCTTCTTTAAGTGAGAAATAAAGGCAAAGGCAGATGAAAGCAGAGCCTTAATAATGGAGATATACACCAGTGTGCATGCAGAGTTCCTTGGCAAAGACCAGAAGACACTTAAGGAAACCTATTTCTAATTATTAGCTGATCAATATACTAACAGAACAGAAACTTCGGTGGCCACACCTCATTCAGTATGAAAAAGTATTAAAGATGTATTAGAGAGTGCCTTAATGTTTCAACTAAAATTATACATCTATTAGAAGAAAACAAACAAGATTATTAACAATGATTTCCTAGTTATGGCATCAGAACTGTAAGTGGTGAATTGTTCTTTAACAGAATTAAAAGATTCTGCACTTCAAAAAGTGCTCATCAGAAAGTGACCAGATTAGCCACAAAATACAACAAAACTACAAATTAGTAAAGGTCTAGTTTCTACAGTATAGAACTTTTAGAATTCAACAATATGAAAACAAACAACAGGCAAAGGATTTCAATACATATATATTCAAGGAATAAATGCAAACTACAAGGATGCTCAATATCACTAATCATTAGGGAAATTCAACCCAAAAACCAGCAACATACCACTTCAAACATATCAGGATGTTGACGAAACAAAGAAAATAACAAGTGTTGGAATGGATTTAGGAAAACTAAGACTTCAGTGAGACTAAGTTGGCACAAGAAAAACATGAATAATGTCAACAATAGAAAGATGAACATATGTCTACACACAAATGTTCATGAATTTTTGTTTATAAAGTAATTATTCATAATAATTATATTTTGGAAAAATTGCACATGTCTATGAACTAATGAAAACACAATCCATACATATATGTATCCATACAATATAATATTGCTCAAGCATAATGAAGCACTGAGATTTCTTATAATATGGGTGAACTTTGAAAACATGTTAAGGGAGATCCTGTAATAGCTACTCCTAGACCTTAGCAAGACAAATGCAACGTTAGAGGGACCATTCTGGATGTAAAACATTTTGCATTGACACCTGTCAATATGGGAACAAAGACATAATCCATCAAAGACCTAGTCCATAGTTCCAGGAAAGTCCCTAAATGCACTAACCTTGTTCTTTCGCTTCTGTAGTTCTGCTTCTTGCTGATTGAAGTGTGACAACTAGGATGTATATTTTCTGCATAAAAGACAAAGGGCAATAAAGCTCAGGGCTGCTCAATTTGGATAAATTTCCTATGCAGACACTGACTGGCAATGAAGATTTTCATTTTGGCTTTAAGAGTGCCCATATTGTAGTCTCTGGTGGGCTTATCTCAAAACAAACCACCACACAGAAATTCCCTATATCACATGAACATATGATCTGGATATATAATAGTGTATAATATATGCTACATACTTATTGTATAACGTTATTACATGGTTATATATTATATATAATATAAGTGTATATATGCTGGGGGATGTCTTCGTGTATGCTGTGAATATATGTTGTTCTCATTGGTTAATAATTAAACTGCTTTGGTCTATGGAAAGGCAGCTTAGAGGCAGGCAGGAAAGGGAAAGGCGGGGTCTGGAGAGAGATGCCATCCCACCATCCAGAGAGAAGCATATAATAGTACACAGGTAAAGCCATGAAACAAGTGGTGACATATAGATTAATAAAAATGGGATGAGTTTAGTTATAAGAGCTAACTAACAAGAAGATTGAGCCATAGGCCATGGCCATATAATTAGTAATTAATATAAGCCTCTGTATGTTTATTTGGGTCCTAGCATGGGAGGGAAAGATTTATCCTGACCTATGAGGCCAGGCAGGACCAAAGAAAACTTCTGACTGCAGGACCACAGGTGAGAGAGATATGTCTGGACCATAGAACTGGGCAGAACCGGAGAAAACTTATGACTACATTTGTCTGCCCAAGCGTTGGCTAGACTTTCTACCTAAAACTTGAGAGAACTTAAAAAAGATTCTAAAACGGAGCTAAAAACAGCTTCCTAGTGTGTCTCTCAGGCCACCCACGGCCTGAGGGCTTGATTACAGTATGGCGAGTTCGTGGTGTGTGGGCTTGACCTGCAGCATGGCAGATTCCCACTGTGGTACACAGAGGCATCTCTAAGCCATGCAGTATGCTCTGTGGTGGGTTTAGCTTTTGCTAGTACAGACAAAAGAGAGAGAGAGAGAGAGAGAGAGAGAGAGAGAGAGAGAGAAAGGTTTCTGGGTTACACTCTGCTGGATGGAGGCATGGACCCACTGCCTCCCAGAGTCAGCGGAGAGAATGGCTCTCAGAGCTGGAGGTGAATTACCTCCGCCATGTTGAAAAGCTGAAATGGGTAGTGTCAGCAGCCAAGGCTGACCTTCAGCCCTAAACATGCACGCAGTTTAGCTGTTTAAAATCTCTCCTTGTCAGAGAAGCAGTACAGATTCACAATGAGACAGATTCAGATGAAATAAAACTCTAAATGGTTTACAGTGTGTGTAAAAATTTATGTAGGCTTGAAAGAGAGAGAAAAAGGAGAGACAGTTATATAAAGAAATAGTTTTAAAAAATAAAGTCTTTTAAAGAGACAGTGAAAGTAATATATAAAATAAGCCATGTAAAGATGGAAATCACATACTGAGTCTGGATTATACTATTTTTGGGATTTTTAACTGCAGAAAAACATTTGATTGTAAAGGTTGATGAGTTAACTTAAGGATGATAAATATATATATAAATTTTGTGTCTAAGGATATGTTGCTCTGGAAAAGAGGTTCTGTTTTTGTTTCCACAGGAGATGAGAACTTATGGATTGCTTCTAGGCTAATATGGTTTGATCAGCCAAGACCCCCGAGAGGTCTCCAGATGACTCAACACACAGAATAGCTTAAAGGCAACTGGATTTGAGAATATAGCACCACAGACTACTCCAGTCAGGACTTGACCATAATTCCAAGTTTTCTCAGGATCCCCATAAGATTGCCAGTGCCCTCAACTAGCACAAAGTAGTATGAGAAGCTATGCCAAAATTCCCAATATACTGTTTATAAATGTTTATTTTTATTTAAAGGGGGTTGATTATAAATGAAATATCTTTCTAAAGAAGAAACAGGGATACATATAGAAATATAGGATAAATATTTTACATTGCTATAGATTTTAGTTTATTGATACAAATTTAAAGTTAACTTTGTTATACTATATATATTTCTACTCTTGTTTAAGGTATTATATTTATGCAACTCATTGAAAATTATAATGTATAATTAAGAAATAGATTAATAATTAGTCATCTATGATAATCAAACTTAGTCATGTTAGTTAAGTTTCCTAGGTATACATAGATATATTTCAATTAGATAGGTAATCTTCAAACACTTTAAAGTCCTACAGAATATGGCATTTAAAATGCTTTAAAAACTTAGACTTTTCTGGACATTGAGACATGTCTGCTCATGGCAACGCCAATTTACTTCAAAGAGAAAGATGGGCAGTGAAGACATTCTATATGGAGTTTATATTCTTCTTGGCAAAAATAGCCATTTGGGCAAGAAACTGCTCTTGCCTGGACTACTGATAATATATTATATAAACTAGACAAACAGGACCCATAGGAAGGTGACCACTGAACTTTGCAAGACAAAATGGTCCTTCAGGTTCCTGCTTCACAGAGGAGACTGCCAGATATTCTACAGGACACAGGAAGAAGCGATTGAGAGACTCTAAGCCTGTAGGCTGAAGAATGGATGCCCCAATGTTGCAGAGGAACTTTGGGTGACTGTCCAGTCAGCCAGCTGTCTCTGTCATTCTAGATTTTTGGAAGTTTCTTACAATGTTCTTCCTGTTTACTTAGGTAATATTATGTCCTTCTGAAGTCTTTGATGTAGTTGAAGACTAGATAGTTATAATTTTAGTTGTCCTTAGTCATAATAAAAGATAAATTAAATATGAAACTTTAGACTCACAAATATAGGATAGATGATAGAATATTTTCTTTAATTTTGCCAAATACAAATAGAATAGATATTATAACTGTAATTCTTGCTTGATAACTGTTTTGTTATATGTAATTTTACTATGTTAAAGTTAAAATCTTTCTTTTCGAATAGGTAGAAGAGGGGAAATGCAGGTGGTTGTTTTTGTGTACACTGTGAACATATGTTGTTCCCATTGGTTAATAAATAAACTGCTTTGGCTTATGGCAAGGCATCTTAGAGGCAGGCAGGAAAGGAGAGAGACAGGAAAGGGAAAGGCAGGGTCTGGAGAGAGATACCATCCCACCATCCAGAAAGCATCATGTAATGACACACAGGAACATGTGGTGATACATAGATTAATAGTTATGGGTTAATTTAAGTAATAAGAGCTAGCTAGCAAGAGGCCTGTCATAGACTATACGGTTTGTAAATAATATAAGCCTCTGTGTGTTTACTTGGGTCTGAGCGGTTGCAGGACCAGGCAGGACACAGAAAAACTTCCAACTACACATTTATAAATATGGAGAGCCATTAACATCAGTGGAGTTTCTGGAGTGATGAACTGTCTTAGTATTTTTATTACCTTGATGGTTGCCAAAGTTTGCAATTATACTTGAATTGATTAAGTTGTATACTTAACGTGGATGAGTTCTATGGTATGTGAGATATGTTTAAAAATAACAATAGTAAAATGAATATGCAGAGTCTGGAATGACTAAGAGTAGCTTCATGGAAACTTTCTCTAAGAAACAAAATTCAATAAAAACTTTATGAAGCTAGCCACTTAAGAGCACTTCACTGGGGAAGAAGTGGGCCATTGTCTCTGCCTGTGTCTGTAGTAGCCTGGAACCAGATTCTGCTGGCGGGGAGGGTGATGGTGTAAGAATTTAAAGCTATGAAACTCTGAAAGGACAGAGTAGAAGTTCACTGTATGAAACAACACAGATGGGGTGGGGTGAATAAATAAGAGAATCCCAGTAGATGTATAATATTTACTAGTGACAATATATATTAACAAGAAAATAACTCTGAAAATTAGAGAATGAGCCTCCCTGGGTTGGAGAATTTTTAATGCTGACAAATCCCAGTCCTTTAAAGAGACTGACTTTAATCAGAACACATTGTGAAATACTTTAGGCCTCAGCATTGTACCAAAGAATGGAGCAATCAGATAGCAATTACTGTATACTAATAGCTGGGCATAATATCTACAGTGGTAGATCAGTCAGAAATGTAAGAGGGAGATGACAGAAGATACAAAGTGAACTCTGCTCAAACCACAGTAATCTCAGGAAGAACCTGTGAATTTCTGAGGTTGTCTTCTGAGGAACTGTTCAGAAAGCAGCACACTTCAGGAGACATAAACATAATTGAAAGAGTCCAATTAAATCACTGCTGTGGGACTGGCGGGTGACAGAGATTTGTCCTGACTGTGGGCCAGGCAGGAAAACTCTAGCTACAAATCACTAAACAAAAATACAAACAGTGAAACAACTAATCCTGAAGAAGCTGGCTTGAGTTCTTAACACACTTGCATGGTATATTATTTACATGTTAATTTTTCAACAAAACATTATGATACATTCAAAGAATTAGGAAGGTGTGACAAAAAGAAAGACAATAGAAACTGTCATTAAGGGAGTCACACAGTGAATTTAGTAACCCAAGATGTCAAAGCAGCTATTACAAGCACGTCTGAGGAGTCAAGGGAAATGATGCTGAAAAAATGAAGTCATCTGTGATGACCACATCTCATTACAGGCAAGACAGGGCTCAACATGATGTAAGAAAAAGTAAATATGGAGTTAGAAAGTATAATAATCAAGGAATTCATGAGGGTAGCTCAACAGAGAATTTGAAAAATTAGGAGGAAGGAGCCACAAACTTAGTCATTATATTACAAGATATTTTTGCATTTTGAATAACAAAATGTAAAGGGAATTTAAAAAAAATGGAGTTTCACAAAAATGTGGGAATGCACATTTCTTATACTGTCATCACTTTAGTGGTAGGAAAGTGTAACACCCATCTTTTTGTGTATTAAAATAATAAATAGTCAGTTACTACATTAGCAAAACTGTAATGGTGAACACAAGTTCATTGCTTACAGCTCAAGAACACCAGTGACTTAAGGACAAATTGGTATAAAATATTTATTTAGAAAGTTAGGATATCAAAAAGATAGATGCTGTCACCAACAAAGGCCATCTTGCCTTGGGGTTGCAGCTGCAATGCTTACATTAGGAGCTGTTTGGAGGAATATCACAAAAGTAGGCACCAGGATGGTTACAATTCCAGGGTAGTTAAGGGGTTTTGTGGTGGACTGCTTTTCTGATGTCTGAGACTCAGTTATCCATTGGCTAGACGTTGGGTTCGTAGTGAAAAGTTGATTACAAACTCCAAGGACTTAGATCATTTTAGGCTTTCCCCATGAAATGTTAACTCAGAAATTAGTTATTAGGATACAAAAAGGAATATGTTCCTCAGAGAACATGAAAAGTTGGGGAAAAGATCTGGAGGAGATAGAGGAACATGATCTTCACCCAGAATAGTCAAGAGATAACCAAAAGGCTACAGTTTCTTGGAAACAAAGTGAAAAGCAACTCTTTACAGAATAATTTGAACGGTTACCTGGCTTCAGTAAAAAGCATGTTCCTCAGAACCAGAGGGAGACCAGCAATACATTGCTCAGGTGTATGACCTCCAAAATGAATGACTTTAAAAATCAGCAGATAGTAAGTAGAGCTAGAAAGTTCACCCAGGTCTTCACTCAGTAACACTGCATTTATAATCCTGTGGAATGTATCACTTTTAGCCAACTATACATATACCTTGAGCAGCCATCTTTGCTCCCTCCCAAGAGGCACAGAGGAAATGGGTTGACACATTTAATAGGCTGAAAACAAAACCTGCCATCCCAAAGTCTTCTATCCAGCAATATTATCTTTAAAAACAAAAGCAAAAGCTACGTTCAGATTAAATGAAATTTAAGAATTTATTTCAAGAAAGCTTACTTTTCAGGAACAAAGGAAGTGATTCCTGAGAGCAATTTGTGTCTGCAGTAAAGTGAACAGGTAAAATTAATTAGTGAAACAAGTAATGTTGCATATTTTTCTCCTTTCCTAATTGATTTGAAAGCAAATATATAAAGTATATGTCTATAACTCTATTTTGCGGGCAATAACATATGGTAATATTAATCTTATAATAATGGCAGAAGTTAGTAGGTAAAAAAATTTTATTGTCACAAGGAAATAACATTCAAATACACAAGAAGAAATGAAAAAAAAACAGGTGTGATAGAAGGAAGGTTACTACAAACAAACTGTAATGTACACTTGCTTTCCTCTCAAAATTCAACCACTGTAAAACATACAATGTGTAAAATGCACCAATGGATTTTCCGGGTTTGTAGATATGTTACAATAATGCAAGGGTCAATAGGGAATTGAGAGCAAAATTAGAGAAACTTTTGTCTCTTGGCTACTGTTTGATCTTATGTAGTTCTTTACAAGTTGAGATCTGTACTGTGAGCCACAGAATAACCAATAAAAATAGTTTCAAAAGATAATGTTGCCTATATTTAAAAATCACTGCAGAAGTGACTATTTGATGTTAAATATTCATTTAGAAGTTATTTGTATAGTGGAAAAGAAGACAATAGAGGAGACATAGAGAAACAAACAAAAATTCATAATTGACCTTTTAAGAAAACTCAGCCAGTAAAATGCTTTCTTTGTAAGCACAAAGACCAGAGTTTGACCCACAGAACCTACATTTTAAAAAGTTGGACATGATGGCACAGGTTCTCTTTGCTGGAAAGGCAGAAATGGATGGATCTGTAGAGAGAGCATCCCCCAGCTAGACTTATTTGGTGAATTCCACGTCAGTGAGAGACTTTACTTTAATAAACATATTTAAAAATAAGCAAACCAGGTGGCTGATGCCTGAGGAACAAAATCTTAGCACCTCAGATTTTTCCTTGGCCTCTGTATGTACACATACATATATGTATCTGCTCTCTGAACACACACACACATATGTACCTGATCTCTCTATCTCTCTCCTCCCTTCCCCTCTCCCTCTTTCCTTCTCTTCCTCTTTCTCACACATATATGCAGAAGCAAACAAAAATCAAAATAAGAAATACACACATAATTGTATTAATAATATTAAATATAAATTTATAAAATAATTCAATAGAAGGATAGATTGGCTGAAACCCAGGATTATGCTTATGATGCTAAATATTATGGGGAATATACTTTTGATTCAAATATACATATGTATTCAAACTAGAAAAGTGAGAAATTATATATTGTGTGTGCAGAAAGTACAAAGGAGCTTGAATATCAATGCTAAATTTGAATAACTAGCCAAAACCTAAAAGCAAATAATTACTAGAAACCAGTGAATGAATAGACAATCTGTGATCTAGACATACAATTATGTATGATTGAGTTAAAAGACTGAAAGTAAACAATAAAAAGGAAGGTTATCATAAGATATCACATATTATATAATTCCTTTATCTGATCTGTTCAGAATTAACAAATATATATATATATATATATATATATATATATATATATATATGTATATGTAGATTTGAGATTGCCTACAGATTCTATGTGTGGAAGAAAACAGAGTGATTGTTAATGTGGCTTAAGCCTTCTTTTGACATGATAAAAATGTTTAACAATTAGATTATGGCATTTTGACATGTTTATAATTTTATAACTATACCAATACATTATTTATACATTCTAAGTTAATTGTCTAAACAGAATATGAATTATAGCTTGTTCTGTGTCCTAATCTAGGGAAGAGAAATATACTCATTTATAGTTGTTTGTTTTTGTTCTTTTGGGGTACCTGCCACCCAACTCCCAAATAAATCGCACATGGAGGCTTATTCTTAATTTTAAATGCTAGGCCTTTAGCTTGGCTTGTTTCTAGCCAGATTTTCTTAGCTTTAAAATATCTCATCTATCTTTTGCCTCTAGGCTTTTACCTTTCTCTATTTCTGTATACCTTTCATTACTTCTTACTGGGTGGCTTGCTGTGTAGCAAGTAAGGTGACTGACCCCAGGAGTCCTCATCCTTTTGCTCTTTCTCCTCTTTTCTCCCAGATTTCTCCTTCTTTTTATTCTCTCTGCCTGCCAGCCCCATCTACCCTTTTTCCTGCCTTACTATTTGCTGTTCAGCTCTTTTTTAGACCATCAGGTATTTTAGACAGGCATAGTAACACAGCAACATAAAAGAATGCAACATATCCTTGCATCATTAAACAAATGTTCCACAGCATAAACCAATGCAAACCTCTTAAAATAATTTTCTACAACACTCATCATACAAGGAACTGGTGAGAGATCAAAGTATAGAAACCACCAAAGT
>CABHPP010136897.1:0-34479 GCA_902168425.1 Peromyscus attwateri
CGTTCATTTTTGCATAGATGGTTTTCCTCATTTTGTTGTTGGTGACTTGTTCCTGGCCCTCCTCCTGAACCTCAGTGGGATGTGTACGCAGCTGGAGGCAAATAACAGAGTGTTGAAGCATATGGTAAGCCATTCATAACTGGGTCCTGTGCCCAAGATGGCGATCTTTCATGTTGCTGGTGGAGGTTCTGCATGCCAGTCTGGAATTTCACATTGAATTAGCTCCTGTGACTCCAGTAATGAGGAAGGATAGGACTGTGCAGGCATTACCGAGAAGCTGCTCTGTGTATGCCAGGGCAGTTATAGAGGATGGAATTTCAGAGCTAGAAAGGACAGTCTGGAGACAGACCCCTGCTTCTCAGATGACACTGTCATGATTCAGTGCACTAAGGAATTTGCCCACAGCCAGAACTAGTTAAGAAGCCTGAGGCTCTTGGTCCTGGCCTATCTTCTTCCCTCTCAGCCCTCATCCCCCAGAGCCCTGCTGCCTTCCAGAGGGGACGATCAGATGCATTTCCCACTCTCTTTGTAGCTGCTTTCATGGAGGCACTCGAGAGAGTATTGGAAACTGCAGCCACCCTAGTACTCAGGTGTTGGCAGAGTCGAGGGCCAGGCTGTGGGCTAGAGCCCAGAGCTCCTGACCTGCAGCATCTAAAACATGACAACCCGTGTCTCTGGTGCTTCCACTTTGGAAGATGTGTGATTTTTTTTTTAATCAATATTGTAAAAATAACAACTCTCTGTCTAAGTATATACAGTAAAATGGTTAAGATCTTTATATCAGGTAGCTATTTTGTAAATTTTTAATGTTGTTTTTAAATTAATTGATCAATTTTTATGTGTATGGATGTTTTGCCTGCACCCGGGGCCCTCATATGCCAGACATGTCAGAGCCCCTGGAACTGGAAATACAGCTGGGTGTGAGCCATCGTGTAGATGCTTGGAATCGAACCCAGGTCCTCTGGAAGAACAACCAGTGCACTTAACCACTGAGCCATCTCTCCAGCCCCTATTTTTGTAAATGTTTTAAAATTTAGGGGGATTGTTAATGTTAGGATTGATGCTGGAATCTCAGGTAGCAGTTGGCTTTCGAGGACCTTGTGACCACTATGAACTTCTCAAGTTCCTCCTTGGAAGCACTACTGAGTCACACCTCTCTCATTCTTCAGTGGTTCGTTTTTTGTTAATGAAGGCTCATGCCAGAAGCAACTCAAGTACAAAACCGGATCGCCATGGGCGAGGTTGACAGCCATGCTGACGTACTCCCACAGGCAGCCCACCAGGATGCAGCCGTCTGTTAGCCAAAGGGATTGATTGACAGGCAGAGCAGGACTTTCATGAAGGTCTGCAGAAGATGTTGTTGTAGTCTGGAAGAGCGTGATCTGCATTATTGTTCAGTTAGCTTGTGGTTCGGGTGTTTTTGGTTTTGTTGTAGGTTTTATGACTCTTTGTTTCCTTCATGTGTTGTTATGTTGTTGTTGTTGTTGTTGTTGTTTGTTGAATCCTAAACCAGAGTAATTTATTTGAAGCTGTAGACTTGATTTCTCTTTCAACTTGGCATAATGGCTCAGTCTTCTAGTCGTCTAAATTGGGAGTTTAAAAGTTCCCAATTCTATCACTCTTTGTGTGAATGAAGGTTCCTTTTACAGCCCTTTGGGGTTGATCTGGGGTGACTCTGAGAATGGACCTATCCCCACTTCCTGGGTGATGAAATGGAGTTCATAGTGGGTTAGTTATTGAGCGCAGGACCAAGTAAGTGTAAGTCCTTCTGAGCCTTGCGGCTGGGCAGGTTTGACAAACACGTCCTCAATATCTTCATCCATGGCTGAAGATGTGGAATAGCTCCAAGCCACACTGGCCACGTCAAGTCCTCCCCTTCCCCACTCTTCTAGGAAGTTTCTCAACCACTGTGGTGTAATTCACCCAGTCAAATCTGATTCTCCCTTTATTGGCCTCATTACCATTTGGGGGGGGGGGTTTTTTTTTTTTTGAAAAGTCTTCTACATAAAAAAGCATCAGACACATTTTAAAAGTCAAGCTATTTTAAATATTTGTAATTGGTTCTGGTATAATGTCACACAGCCCGGGAAAGTAAACTCCTCTATGGTCATGTTCTCTAAATGGAACTGTTATTGGTTTCTCCTCCAGACACTTGCCTATAAAAGCCAGACAAGACCCAGGCAGTTTTGTCTCTGCCTAGTAATTCCAAGTGAGTTTCTTCAACTCAGGGTCTTCTGTGATGAGCAAAGAATTTGCTGGGAATGACTCCACCCCATATGCTAATGGATTCTGTGGGCACCAGGCCATAAGCATGTCCTATTATGCTGTCTCCTCGAAATGGGAGAGCCCCATTAATCTATAGCCATAGTGGCCCAGGAAAACCACTCTGTCTTCAGGCAGTCTGACTCTTTCCCACTCCCTGGGGCCTGCCCTGGACCTCGCAGTCCCTTGTGGTAGTGCTGGAATGTTCATGGCTTGCTGTCTGGCCCCTATTACTAATTGAGCAAAAGCTTTGTTCTTTTCTTATGCATGTATACAGACCATTCTTCAAGAACAAAGTTTTCATGAGTCGTTATTCCGGGTATACTCTATCTCAAGCAGTTTGATCTACAGACGTGATTTGTTTGTTCACTGAGGCACATCTGCATGGCAGGCCCATGTGCCACACACTGCTAGATACAGCACTGCACCTTTTCAAAGCTAAACACAAGCCTTGTCACCACATAGCTAACCACATCGTGTGAGCTGCAGGCGATAGTGGTACAATTGCAGAATACAGCACTTAGTTATCAATTACATCAAGCAAGGGAGGACACCCTGTCATGGGATCTTCATACAGTCGGCCCATAGGAGGGGCTGCCAGGGCCGTGACCTGCCACAACCAGCCTGAGTTCATCCTTCTGAAGAATATGAAAAAGAAGGGTGTCTCATTCTGGGAAGGCCTCAGGATGGTAGGCTTCCTACTGTCACCTGTAAGCAGAGGGCCTTGGAAATCATGGTGCAGAAGCACAGAAGGGCACCCGAGAATTAGCAGGGTCCCAAGCAGCTCCGTGTGCCCCCTCCTGCTCTGCCATTTGTGAGTAAGCCAGACTCGCCTGCCCAGTTTGCTGTGGTCCGTGGTGTTTCCAGCACATTGGCCCGTCATTTCTCAAGGCTATAGAGCATCTTTCTTGTGCTGCCTTCTTCTCCCTATGAGCTACTCCTTGGGGGCCTGCCCAGTCCCTGTCGGTTTTATTCCTTGGGACTCATCCTCTGGCTATTAGCTTCATGGGGAGCACTGTGTTGAGAATGAAGGGAATTAGTCTTGGCTGGTGGGCATCCATCTTCCTGCCTGTGGCCTGAGGGAGAATGCTCCTTGAAGACATGCACAGAAACCATGTAAAGAAAAGGGTTGGAACAAGTGGTTCAGAATGAGGCTGGCCAGGTAGGTGACATCTTAGGTGGAAGTTACAAGACAGTCTCCTGGCAGGGGGCGGGGGAGGTTGTTATAACTCCTTGAAGTGGTGGGGAGATGCCAGCTGCTCACACAGTTCCTGTGAATTCCAGCACACATCTCCAGGTGAGGTACCCCACAAGCAGTGCTCTGGTTCACTGACCTATTCAAACATCAGGGAGAAACTCATCTAGAACAGGACAGACAGAGCCTCCCCTGTCAGCATCAGAGGCCAAAAGACAGGAGCAATGTGCTGTATATGGCCGGTTTACTCACGTGACCAGTGTTCCAATGAAGATGTGTTCGTTTGCGTAATCTCGCTCTTCACTTAGTCTCTCCCCAGACGCTCTGCATTCAGACCTGCCAGATTTTACTGGAAAGGGGAGGCGAGGGCCTTCTAGACTGAGGCTTCCTCCTCCGTGGAGACTGTAGTGGAAGCTGCAGTGTAACTAAGCTGCAGGCTCTGCTTGGTAAAGCCACTAACCCCAAGCTCCGGGTCAAGGAAAGAAGGGAACCAGGGCTGCCACAGTCACCTTCAAACAGCTGGACCCAAGAATTCCCTGGGGTTTCCCGGATTAGGAAGCAGACAATAATAGCTGCATATTTTTTGAAGTAGGAGCGCTTCCACTTTCCAGACTAACTCATTTCCCCCGAGGACCATTTGGCATGTATGCATAGTCAACAAAGCTTATTAGGTGTCTGTGCCCCAAGCTGCAAATCCGAGCTGCTTAGCATCGTTGAACCCATATCATGGAAAGGCTTAGGCTTTTGAAGATGGTGGAATTCTCTAGAAGACAGAGGAAACAGTCCTTGAATGGGAAGCATCAGCATTTTCTTGATCAGCTCTTCTTCAGAACCCAGAAGCAATGGAGAAGACCTGTCTTGGCCCAACTTTGGAAACATGAAAGGGAGGACGTTTGTAGCCAGCTTGAACCCTCAGGTCATTTCCTGTACTTCCGGTGAGTGGAGTCTCACACGCTTTACTGTGGTCTGTGGCACTGGGCTGGAGAGCTTCCGAGCAGTAACTGTTTGAATCCCTTTACGTGGCTGGGAGACAGCTCAGTCAGTGAAGAGCTGGCCTCGCCATCAAGAGAACACAAGATGACTCTCCAGAACCCAAATCAAAAAGCTGGGCATAGCGGGGTGCACTTGTAACGTGGAGATCAGCGAATTCCTGGGGCTCACTGGCCACCCAGCCTAGCCTACTCAGCAAGTTCCATGCCAGTGAGAGACCCTGTCTCAAAAAACAAAAACAAATTTTAAAAAAAGGCAGATGGCATTCCTAAGGAATGATACTTAAGGGGGTCATCATCTGACTTCATCAACATGTGCACGTGTGTGCGTTCATAACTAGACACATGTGTACCCACATATACTTGAACCTATGCATGTGTAAACACACATATGCACACACACACAGACACACACACACAGACACACACACACACACACACACACACACACACACACACTTCTAAAACCTATTGGTACTGCTGCTGAAGCAGCGTCCTCTGACACCTGGTCCCTGGCTGTAGGAGCTGTTACAGTCTGGAGTCATTGCTGTTTAAGTGGCCTTGAACCCTCAATCACAGCCTTCCCATTCTGACCAACTAATCAGAAAGGTCTCGGGGCAGCAGACCTTTACTGGACAG
Source organism: Peromyscus attwateri (assembly GCA_902168425.1). Lineage (NCBI taxonomy): Eukaryota > Metazoa > Chordata > Mammalia > Rodentia > Cricetidae > Peromyscus > Peromyscus attwateri. The sequence goes on from CABHPP010136897.1 coordinate 5,086, forward strand.
GGTGCACTGTGTCACTGGGGTCAGAGGGTGAGCCACAGATACAGAGGTCACGGCAGAAGTGAGTGGTACTTCAGGACACTCACAATCATTCCCAGCAAAATGATTAAGCGTCTGTGCAGGTCACATTTCGTCGGCCTGGACTCACTGCATTTGAATCTGTGGTAACTTTGAGGAGGCTGGGACTGATGCCCTCATTCCCAGGGTCTGTAGAGAGAAAAAAAAAATGTATTTCCTAAGAAAGTGATAAATTTGTAGGAAATGGCAGAGGAAATCTAGCCCATTCCTGCTGCTTTTCCAGCATGCCACCCCAAATAAACATAGTTAATCATAGCCAGCCCCTTACTGTGTGTTAGTGCCGTCCCACGGAGCTTCGGTTGGCAGTGCTGTGGGCCGTTGCTCTGTGCTGTTGTGCAGGTTCACAACAGATCAATCTCCACTTCGTTAGGAGAATCCAGAGCTTCACATTGGCATCCATTTGGATGTTTCCATATCCCACTTAGTCCTGTTTAATAAATTTGTATTGTGTTTCATTTTCAATAAAGTATTGGGATGACAGGATCCTTGATTATTGTACATAATTATATAAGTTCCAGATAATCCCTCCATATAAGTCCTAAAAAAGAGATCTCCCAAGAACTATGCTTCCTCTCCTTGTGGCACACTGTGGATACTCTTTTTTTGGGGGAGGGGAGTTTGTGGAGACAGAGTTTCTCCATGTAGTTTAGTGCCTGTCCTGGATCTTGCTCTGTAGAGCAGGCTGGCCTTGAATTCACAGAGATCCTGGCTCTGCCTCCCAAGTGCTGGGACTAGAGGCATGTGCCACTGCCGCCCAGCTCTGTGGATACTCTTGACCTTCATATTTATGCATTAACTTTAATGTCCTGATGAAGTTTTTTAATAGGATGGAAGTGTACCCTGTATCTGCTGTTTGGGGGATATTGTGATTGCTTGTAATATGATCTGAAGAAAATTGATCAGCTACTTAGAGGTAGGACCACTAAGATAGAGTGATCAGAAAAAGAGCATGTGAGATAATGGTGTTTGAGCTGAAAGGGAATGGATGAGAAGAGGATTTGGGGAGTTCCTTCTCCATGCATGGTCTGGTCCTGAGGCAAAGAAGTCTGGGTGGACTACAGAACTGAAGCGGTAATGCTGGTGATGGGCACACATGGGCCAAAGATGGGGTAAAGTTAGAGTGGTCAGGGAACTTCTCAGTCACTCGGCTTTAAGCCACCAGAGACAAAGCAAGTGGAAGGATGTAGCCAGACCCAGAAGCAGGAGGGACGCTCTGGCTGAGAAAAAGAGAAACATGAAGCAGGGTTGGGGCTGACATCCTGGCTGCTTGGCTCTGGGCATCAACAGTGAAACTGCTGGCAGCCTGGCTTCTGATGTGTACTGGTTACCATGTGTACTCTATGAAGTGGGGTGTGAGTGAGAGACCCACACCTGTGTCAGAAGGTGCTGGCACTGGCTGTGACCCTGAAATGATGGCTCCTGGGAAGCCCGTGTGTACCTGAGGTACAGAATGCAGATGTGGAAGGATCCAGATGTGGGCTGATCCAGGCCTGAGACAAGCTACCTTCCATCTTAGTGACAAATCTCCATCCCTATCATTGAGAGTGGGGTAACCTGAGCCAACACTGAAGAGTCCATTCATGAGGAAGAGAGCATCAAGAAAGACAGTGAAGGGTTGGGGATTTAGCTCAGTGGTAGAGCGCTTTCCTAGCAAGCACAAGGCCATGGGTTCGGTCCTCAGCTCTGAAAAGAAAGAAAGAAAGACAGTGAAACCAGGCGGTGGTGGCGCATGCCTTTAATCCCAGCACTTGGGAGGCAGATGCAGGCAGATCTCTGTGAGTTCGAGGCCAGCCTGGTCTCCAAAGCGAGTTCCAGGAAAGGCTCAAAGCTACACAGAGATACCCTGTCTCAAAAAACCAAAATAAATAAATAAATAAATAAATAAATAAAAATATAAAAAAAGAAAGACAGTGAAGACCGCTGACAGCAGTGAATTCATTCCACATGGAAACCAAACAGAATAAAAATCTTCAATGTATTGTAAACAGTTAAAGAGCAACAGAACCCTCTGGAGTGGGCAAACAAATAAAATAGGAGAACTGAATAGAACCAATTAGAAAACTGAAAACTATAGTCAATGAAATAAAACAATGAATTTATGTATTGAATTAAAAGAAAGAACTGAGAAATTTCTTTGGACAGAAAAAGAAATCTTTTCAAAAATTGTTAAAAAAAAAAAAAAGTAGCTAAGGGGCTAGAGAGATGGCTTGGTGGTTAAGAGCTCTTGATGCTCTTCCTGAGGCAAGACAAGGAGATGGAAAGAAGGAAGTGAAGGACGCGAGTAGGGCTGGGACCCAGCAAGGCTTTTTTTTTTTTTTTTTTTAAAGATCAGCGGCAAACTGAGGGCTAAGATGAGAAGTGCCCTGGTACCTCCATGCCCAGATGACAGTGTGACTTTTAAGAGCCTCAACAGAGACTGGGATGCCCACAGCGAGAACGCTGCCCATCATTCCCCCTTGCGGCCTGAGCCTGGCCTAGAGAGCAGAGGGCGTTGGTGGGCACTGCTCCGTTCCTGCCAGTGAGCGAGGCTCCTGACCAGAAAGTGCAGAGAACATGTTGCCTGCGCCTCGGGAACGCAAGCCTTTGCCAGGGAGAGATGCTCAGTGTGTGTCTGATCTCTAAGGGGATCTGTTTCATCACCACTGTGCTCCTGGGTGGCAGCAGCTGCTGAGATGAAGGAAGGAGCCAAAGGGCTGCTTTGAGGTGTTCCATGCCTTTGAACGAGATTTCCTCCCCAGGTACCTGCCTCACCGCAGCGCCTGCTCTGTGGCTCCTTTTGCCTCCTTTGCTACTACAAGGGTCACATTCATTTAAAAAAAAAAAATTAAAGCTGTGTGCTAGCTACAGACTATTTGACCTATTTATGAATCATGGCTTAGTGGTGTCTTGATAGACTCGCTATACACCCCATTGGTCTGGTACCCCCAGAAAAGGACAAACCAGTAGAATGTCAAAATTCCATGTATTCTGAGGGGTTAACAGATGGAAATATGTCCTCTTAGCTTTCATGACAAGCTTGCTTGGTGCCTGTTATCACCGGCAGACCTCTTTTGGGGTCTATTATACCATGAAGATTAAGCATAAAAACTTACAAAATCTGATTAGGAAAGAATCCCTGGCTGTTAACAGCTCTAAGCACCCCCCCTCCCAAAAAAAAACCAAAACGTTAGCACAGACCTATTTTGCAGTATACTGTGTTATGTGACTTAAGCCAATTCATCAACTTTTGTGAATTTTCATTTTCTCACTTATAAATGAGAATGTCCACAGTAATGCTGCTGGGGGATTCATTATGCAGTCCCTGTAACAGTACTGGGCTAATTGTGGGCCATGAGTAACTATTTCTTAATGAAATGGATGAATGTCGAAACCACTTGGAGGCTCCTAGGATGTAGTCATAAGAAGCCAGCCTTTGGATAGGATTCTCTCTCTCTCTCTCCCTCTCTCCCTTCCTTCCTCCCTCCCCTGCTCCCCCTCCCCCTCTCCCCACACTCACACACACCCCTACACCTGTCTAAAATTAGACTTTTTGTGAAGCAGGCTGATCGAGTGGTCCTGTCACCGAGCCTGACAGTGAGAACTCGTAGGGAGGAAGGGAGAGCTGGCTGTGGAAGGGAGTGGCTCAGACGTGAGGGAAGAGGCGGGAATTCTGGAGGCACATAAGCATTGTCAGCGTGGTAGAGGACGAAAGGTGGAGAGGGGGCAGCAGGATGGGGCTGGCAGGGCCACACAGGGGCTCTGCTGGGGCTTTTTCAGTGGCTTCGAAAGCACAGGGTGAGTGGCGTTAGGAAACGGTCTGGCTGGGACACTAGAAAGGAGCAGGTGAATGAACTGAATTTCTGCAGAACCAATGCCTCCTGATGCTCGTGGGAGTACACACAAGTCTCCCCCTCCCCTTCCTCTCAACCTCTCTCTCTTTCTTTTCTAAGAGATAGATAAACTCATTACCTTCAGAAAATGATAATCCGCCAGGCAGAGCCCTGCTCCACAGCCCCACTCAAGAAAAACACAGACAGTGAACATATAAACCTTGGTCACCTGCAGAGACACAGTGCCACTCTGCCCTGACTTGGGGACGCCTGCCGTCTCCACATGCTATTTTGCAGTGTCCTGGCGTTCACAAAATAAACCAGCCCATTGCATTAGCAAGCATTGCAGGCAGCACTTTGGGGCCCAGTGGGGGATTTGGAAGGACTCATCCTGCGCTGGCTAGACCTCTCTTCCTAGGTGAAATGCCACTTTTCTTTTCCCATCTGACTTCACTTCCCATCAAATGCCTGGAGCGATTTAGTAAAGGTATGCACTGCGGGTAGGGAGCAACATGGCCAGACCGGAGGAGGTGTCTGCGTTCTGGGGTATCTGGGAGGAGCGGCATCTGCTGTGGACTTGGCTTCTTCCTGGTGTGGTCTCAGCTTCCTCACGGTGCAGCCTGTTGAATGGGCACAGACAGGTTGAGGAGCCCCATCACAGCCCCAGCCCCAGCGTTTCCTGCCGTCTAACAGCAGCCAGATCCACGTTTGTGTCACCACCTTTGATTTCCCCGGAAAATAATTTGTCCAGAAATACAGAGTGAATTAAGCAAGAAATATTCCTCGCAGTGGAAACTAATAGGCGTGCTGATTAGATAAAACAGACCACAGTCCAGTTCTAGATTTTGATCGGGCCCCAAGCTTTATCTCAGCAATTTTGTGAGTCAGGAAGATGCTCAACCGTCTTAATAAAAATTGGCACCATCCATTCAAATGACTCAGGCGAATCCAGAAACGCCTGCTCTGCCCGCTTCTAAGCTTAGCCTGGCCTCTGCTAGGAACTCTCCCTTTGTGTAATTTGCTCCGGCTTTTCTGAAAGCGTTCACATCCCTGGATGGTCAATGAGGCTCGGTTTGGAGCGAGACATGGGTAGTACAGTCACTTACGGGGACCCGATTCCATCCTTGAAGAACTTTGTTGACCTTGACTCTGGCTGGACACTCCACTGGACCTCACGATGCCAAGCAGGTAGATCACAGTGGACCCCACTCATTGATTCGGCTAGTCTAGCATCCAGAGTGGTGTGTGAGTCACAAGCATAATAGTGGTGTTTCTACAGCCATGTTCTATACTCAGGACACTCTGTGACTTTCCTTTTTAGTCTATTTTTTGAGTTCTTTGTGTTGTTTGAGAAGCAGGATTTTGTATCTACTGTTTCCAGTGCCCAGAACATTCTCAGTCAGTCTAATTTTGATTCATCTATCAACCTGTCCCCAACAAAAATCTCTCTTCTGGGAGGGTCCCTATGGGTTAGAGTAGGTCTGCCTGCTGGAAGGTCCCTATGTGTTAGAGTAGGTCTGCCTGCTGGAAGCCTTCCCTGTCTTTGTTAGGACCTTTCAAGTGCTCCACAGGATTCTGAAAAACTAACTATGGAGAAATGAAGTTCACCTAACAAGTGAATCTTTTCCAATTCCTTTGTGAGCTCAGAATTCTCTAAAGGAAACTGGGAGGTGTTCACCAAGGGAAGGAGACATCAGTAAGAAAGCCATTGTGGCTGGGTGGTAGTGGCACACGCCTTTAATCCCAGCACTCGAGAGGCCGAGACAGACAGATCTCTGTGAGTTTGAGGCCAGCCTGGTCTACAGAGCTAGTTCCAGGACAGCCAGGGCTGTTACACAGAAAAACCCTGTCTCAAAAAACAAACAAACAAGCAAAAAAATAAAACCAAAAAACAAAAAGAAAAGAAAAGAAAGAAAGCCACCGTAAAGTCTTATACCAGTGTGAAAAATAAAGGTTGTCAGGAAGTAAGGGATGGAGTGGGGTGAAGACAAATGGTGCTTATTTCAAAATATTGATATGTGCCAGCCAGGCATCAGGGCTGGACTTGACGAAGTGATTGTAGAGGGCATCGCTACTGTGGAAATGTGGGAGTCAAAAGTAATGGGAACTATATGTGAACAGCAGCCACAGAGTACACTGGAGAGAAGGAGACGGCGTGGCTTCCCCTGCCAGCACAAGTGAGCCTTTTAAAGCAAGAATAGCAGTAATCTGCACAAGTGTTAAAAATCTACTTCCGACTGTAAAGTTCCTGAAATAGCCCTAGCAGAGCAATGGCTCTGCCCGGGAGATGATGTGCGATCTTGAGAAGCAATGAGCACGGAATAGGCATTGTAAAGACGCTGCCCTAATGAACACTGTCTGTCTGCACCACCACCACCCCTTCCAGCAAATTCTATTACTCCATCAGCCTGCTAGAGATCAGTCAGGTCTTCAGAGAATAGCTTGTGAAAGCTGAGTTACTCCATGACAGGATTTTTGAAGAAAATATAATTTGGCATTTCTCAATTTTCTCTGATTTTGTGCAGAGAAAGTAGAAGACTGTCATAAATATTTTCCGCAAATAGTGTTCTAAATGGAAGCACAGCTGGCAGAGAAGCGTCTGCTTTTGCTTGGAGGCTAGATTCCGGGTTTTCTGTGGGAAACAACCGTGCTGGCAGATTCATTGGCTTCACATTTCTCTAACACGCTTCTTTTTCTCTGTTAAGTGATGAATTCAGTTCCGCCTGTGGACTCCTGGTGGTTGGGTAGTGCTAGGCTATGGGGATGCCTGTGCTTCGTGGATTCGGGGCATATTAGGGGCTATTGAAACTGATTGGAAATGTTATTGTGCACTGTTAGATGTTAACCCAATGCACAGAGGTGCCTAAGACAAAACTGATGGGTGGGGGGAGAGGTTAATGGGGACTTGAGGTACTTTGGGAGGATCACATAGCCTCCTGGGATCTCGGGTTCCACATCTGTATAATCATGACAATCAAATGCAGTTTTTACTAGTGGTCAGTGAAATGAGTGGCTATGAAATTGCCCCAAAGTACATGAAAAGCATACACTTAAGCCCGCTGTCATAACATGGTCTTTTGGCCCAGGCACCCAAACCCACTTTTTGTAACCCTCTTTACCTTCTTAATGTCCCGTGACCTTCAATGGCCCCATGACTAACACCAGTTTCAACTCAGTGCTTATTTTTACAGAGCTATGCTGTTGGTCTCAAGCTTAAGAGGCAGTGTGCTATCTAGCGCCTCCGAGAGTTCCTAAGAAACTTGGGCTGGCGAATTGACTTCACTGGTAAAGACACTTGCTGCCAAGCCTGGTGACCTGAGTTCAATCCCCAGAACTCACATGGTAGAAGGAGAGAACTGACTCCTACAGGTTGTAATTGGGGGATGGGTATCAAATACTCTCTAAATTATCCTTTTGACCCCCACCCCAGGAAGAGGCACACTAGAGTTTGTTATAAAAATTGTATGGGCCAGTAGAACCATTTGATGGGTGATGGAATGCCCCTTAGCTGTTCTGAGACACTCCCAGGTGAGCGGGTCATCTAGCTGAGCCTTCAGACATCACAGAGCAGGGAAGAGATAGCTACGCTACACTCTCTGAAATCCAGATATGGAAAGTGCGTAAGTGTAGGGAGGAGCCCGTTGTTTTCTATCTGTGCATTTAGGAGTGGTTTCTTGCACAGCAGTGAGTAATTGGAGCAAATCTTATTTAGTTAAAGATGGCTGAGGTTCCCTGTAGGCATCACTGCCACACTGGGTTTCCTGAGGAGCAATGGAAACCTGGGGACAAAGGGTCATGAATAGACATGCCCAGGACTTATAGGAGAACACAGGCTCTTCCTCTGTTTTGGTGACTGTACTTCTGAAATTTGGAATCAGACACTCTGGTTCCCTAGATTTTGTTCTTGATTTTAAGGTTGGGTTGTCTACTCTGGGTCTTTTGCCTTTCCACACAAGTTTTAGAATTCTGTGGATTATGTATACAGAAACTCTTGTTGGGACTTTGGTAAGAATCATTTGACCTGGTGGATCTTCATGGAGAGAGTTCTATACCTTTCAGCACATGAACTCAGTATGGCTTTCCATTTTATTTAGATCCCTGATTTATTCTACCTGCATTCTGTAGTTTTTAGCATGTACATACCTTACCTGGATTTTTCTAACCGATTTCATTATATATCTATGATTTGGGTTTTCATGTATTTGTTGTAGAAAATAAATATGCAATTAATTTGTGCGTATTGAATTTTTATCTTCTGGCTGTACTGAATTCAGTCGTTGGCTTCAGGAACATTCTGTTTTGTTTTATTGAACTGAAGATCAAATCCAGGGTCTCCCATGTGCTACCACTAAACTACATCCCTAGCCTTCTTTGCACTTTTTATTTTGAGGCTTATGAAGTTGCCCGGGCTGGCCTTGAACCAGTCTGTATCCCAGCCTTAAACTTATGGTCTCCCTGGCACAGGCTCTCATGTATGGGGATTTCAGGTCTGTGCCACCAAGCCTGGCTTCTTGCGATGCTTTTAAAAACTGCTTGGTTATTTTCTGCCTGCTTTCAATCATGTAAGCTATAGACAGTTTCTTCCTTTCTCGTGTGTATCATTGTCCCCTTCGTGCCCCACCTTACTGCCCCGGTGACACTTCTGCACTGAGTTAGACAGAGTGGAGTGGGGACAGGGGACACCCCGGTGTCAGCATCAGTGTCAGAGAAAAAAAGGATTCAGACTTCGTGATTGCCAGTGACATCATATGCCAACTGCCCTTTGCCCAGTGCTCTTCGAATTTCTGCATCAGATCTGTAAGTGGACAGAGGATGGGTATGCTCAGTGTATGGCTAGTTTTCATAATCATGTGTATTTTTGTCTATTTGGAACTCATTGACTGAAATGGCATCTTCTTTTGCCATGCGTCTCTGACACATGAAACCTGTATACTGAAAAACAAGCCCCCAGAACGCACTTCTGCCAAGGTTCTTTATATCTTAGCCTTCTCCTTGTCTCAGTGTTTGTATCAGTTTTCAGGCTGATACACCCAGCCTTTCAGTCTTGCCACTTCCTGCCCCTCTCTGCCTTGATATTTCCCGAGTTACCGTCTGTCCCTAGAGTCAGGGTCCAAGCTGGCTGAGGAGAGAGAGAGAGAGAGCTAGGAAGACTGGAGGGCCTTTGCAGAAACCATTCCCACATGGCACTCAGTTGTGTGGATTCCCGCTTGGTCTAGACTTGCATTTCTGGTCCGTCCGTGATTCAGAGGGTAGGAGGGGTCTTTCCCAGCTCTCAGGCAGGCAGATTGATTCACATCCTGTGTCTCCATGCATTGCACACAGCAATGTCATAGCTCAGGAGACATCCTGGACTCGAGCATCAGGCAGCCTTTCTCTCTCTCTGGCTGGCAGTGGTGATCTGAGCTCTGATTTTTCACTTAGAAATTTTTTTTTAACTATTCAAAGTATGTTTTAATGACTTAATGGACATTTTAATAGCTAATTGGGAGTTTTGTAATGGAGTTAACCTGTCAGGTTCCATTTTAAGTATGGGTATACTGATATCCTGAATGATTACTAATGTCATCACATGTGGCTAGTCATACTCCCTGCTCTAAATCATTAAAATAGGACTGGGAGTGAGACTCAGTGTAGAGCATTTGCCTGGTGTTATGAGGACCCAAGTCCAGTTCCCAGCACCGCCAAATAAGTAAGTAAATGCCAAATAGCAAACAGTCCATTAATTATCCTTGGAAAGAAAGAAAAGATTGCCAGAGGTTTCTCAGAGCCTTCAAATTTGACTCAGTCTTTGGACTAGGGAGATGCGCCCAGGGGATAAGGCATTTTCCATGCAAGTGGGAGACTGGGATTTGGATCCGCAGAACCCGCGTAAAAATCTGGGTGGTCATGGCAGCCCCTTTAAATCCCAGCGCTCTGGAGGCAGAAAAGGTAGTCACCAGGCAAGCTGGCTAGCTAAGAGTGACCAAATCAGTGAGCTCTCCATTCAGTGAGAGACCTGACTTAGTAAAATAAAAATGGAGAGCAACTGAGGAAGACACCCTATACCTCAGCTTCATGCCTCCACATAAATGTGCACATGTGTACATTACACACACCACCACTACCACCACCACCACCACCACCACCACCACCACCACCACCACCACCATCACAATACACACTCAAAAATAGCAAAATAAACTCAATTGTTTGCTTCTTCTGTGAAATGTTTAAATTCTTGACTCATTTCCCTTTTGACAATGGCAAAAATGCACAGGGCTTCCAGCAGAGGGGACCCCTCTCCTCAGGGACATTCATTCTCCCTTCTCAGCTTTCTTTTATTCTGCTCTTTACAAAACATGCTGCTTGCAGGCTGAGGAAATGACGCGGTGAGTGAAAGCACTTGCCACACAAGCCCAGTGACACGTTTGGTCACTGAAGCCCATGGGGAAAGCCAGGTGTGGTGGTGTCCATAAGTAATCCCAGCATTCCCTTGGCGGGATGGGAGGCGAAGACAGGAACAGGACGAAGCTCCTAGGCCAGCTAGCCTGGAGTATGCAGTGCAGCAGTAGTAATGAGATCCCAAACAGTGGTTCTCAATCCCCCCAAAGGGTCACATGGGGGTCGAACTACTCTTTCCCAGGTGTCACATATTGGATATCCTGCATATCAGACATTTACATTACATTTCATAACAGTAGCAAAATTACAGTTATGAAGTATCAACAAAGTATTTTTATGATTGGGGAATCACCACAGCATGAGGCACTGTATTAAAGGGTCACAGTGTTAGAAGGGTTGAGGACTACTGCCCTAAAGGTGAAGAAAAGCACTGATTCCCCAGAGTTTTTCACTGACCACACATGCACTGTAACACATGAACCTGCACACGTCACACACACACACACAAATAAATAAATAAATAAATAAATAAATAAATAAATAAATAAATAAAATACTGGCTAGATGTCTGCATTGTAGAAAACTGTTAAAATTTTGCAAGTTGAAAGTATAAAAGAAGATAGCGATCTCATGACTGCAAAGACTTCTCCAGAATCATGAAAGGAACTGAATGATTTGACCTCTCAGTAGGGATTTGGTTATGTAACAAAGCATATGAAGCATATACACACACAGTGCAGTGGTCTAAAGGGAGGCTTGTATATCTGGGCTCCCGAGAAGGGCAGGGCTAGCCTGCTGTGTCTCCCTGACCGCCTGGCTTGTCAGAGGAGAGTCCATGAGCAGAGAAAGCCCTGAAGACTCAAGCATTGGAAAGATGCATTTTCTTTTCTAGATGCCATGGAACTCTGAGGAGATCATCAATAAACATGTTATTAACTCTTTTTTATGTAAAAGGCTAGGGTTTTTTTTAATCACATAGAGAAATGTTATGTTTTTAAAAAGAATACAGTTTCATGCAAAATTTATATATATATATATGTATGTATGTATATGTATATGTATATGTATATATATATCAAGACCAGTGGTTTGAATTCCATCCTGGCTACATTAAACAGACCCTGGAAAATTGCATCCCAGTGCTTCTTCCATTTTAAAATAGAGGTAAAGGAAGCCCCTTTTAAATGATTGCACTGATTGATAACAGAGACTAGTAAATATAAAATAATGTGGTTCCTTGAGGCCTCTAACATTTAGCATCTGTATGTATTGGGAGCCGTCAAAGCCTTCCGGCTGTCTTGAAAAAGATCATGAATGCTACGGACTATACTTCAGAAAACAAGAGCTAATTACTCCTTTCTTACTGTGTGTTGATACCAGTTTTCCTAATTTATCTCTGCTCCCTACCTTTCTGATGAGCACTGTTCCACCGTCTTCTTCTGTGGGATGGATTTAATAGAGACGCAGTCTGATCCTAAGCAGAGTGAGTAGTTGTAATGCACTAATCAAACCCAGTGTAACTTGCTGACCACTGCGGCATCGGATTTGCTCGGTCCTCCCTCCCTCCTACCCCGTCATTTTATATTAGACAAACGGAGCGATAGCGCGGTGCCTGAGCTTACAGACAGGAAGCCCAGTGCCACTTCCTCTCCTTTTGATTTAATAGACTCCATGGTTTTTGTGCACATTTTGTTATTTTTTTTTGTCTTACTAGATTTCTTTCTTTCTTTTTTAGTTTGTTTTATTTTTTGAGAGAGAGAGAAAACATGAAGTTGGGTAGGGAGGGTGGTGGGAGGGTTGAGAGGAGTTGGGGAGGGGTATTACATACCATCTATCCATGCCCGGCCACGGCTGACCAGGGAGGATTTCCCATTAGATCCCGTAGGTTTGGTAGATGCCAGGCTTGCTCTTCCATCCTGCCAGGCCCACGATCGTTGAACCATCCTACTTGCTTCTTAGGGGTCCTTCTAGCTCTTACTGTCTCACAGCACTTACTGAATTTTTAACAGACTTTAATATTTTACATCATTTTTCAAGAAAGAATAAGAATGGTCCCTAGCCTGCTATCATATTTGAAACAGAATGGAAACAAAGTTTCACAAATTTGAACAGGTTCAAATAAATATTTTTAAAATCTTAGAAAAATAAATGTTCAGACTCTCCTTACAAAAGTTCTTCCCGATACAGTAATGTCAGAATAGCACAGTCACGTCAGCGTTCAGCTCCCGAGAGGCTTCAGTGGTCACGCTCAACTTCAGAGCTGGCTCTCATGGCCTGTATAGTAAGGAAGAATAGGCTGAAAAGGACTAACGAAAATAACCTGGTAAAAATTGCGTTCCCATGTTTTCTCAGGACTTAGTAACTAATGTACAGTGATTGTGTAATTTGTTATCGCGGTTGGCCTTTCTAAAGCACTTAAAAACATCATCATATATTTCATACCTTAAAACAGTACTGCAAGACACCAAACAGGCTAAAGGCAAAGGACAATCCTGTCACCATTAGGAGTATTAAAGAGAAAGCCACTAACATGAAGTAGAACACTGTCCCGTCTGCCCCAGCATTCTGTCCAGTTTGTGGGACAGTTTTCCTACTTTGTCTCATTGTGTCAGTGTGTGTTGGGGTCGGGGGGCTGCAGGAGGAGCAGGTTTGGCAGAGGGGAGAGGAAACCACTACAGAAATGCAGCCTTTGGTGAAGCATCACGTAAATCGTTTGGTGAGGTAGGGAGCACATTCAGGGCGGTATGACCATGCACAAATACAGAGACAATCTGAAAGTTGGAGATGTAAGCAATGGGCACTCAGTTCTCAGTTCATTTTCTTTAAAGACACATCAAAATCCAGATATCATGGCTCAGAATTGGTTCACCTATCTGCATGAGCCTCTTAACAGGCAGTATATAGAAGCAGCCTGGCTGTTCCAGCCTCAGCCAGGCTTTCTGTGTGGATGCACACTCACCCTGAATTTAAAAAGAATGGGCAAAAGTAAAAAGGACCCAAGTAATCCTTTTTTACCCAAGTAACCCACTTCATAGGCTTCTATAGAATGGAGCATGGGTAGCCTCTCCAGGATCACATCCCTGAGGAAAACTGACTCTTGTTCCGCCAGCAGCCATCAGTTGCCAATAGTTCCCAGGCAGGCGGTGGGACTTTGGGAGCCCTTCCCCCTCGTGCTAGGATATTGGCTGATTTGCTTTTGCACAGGTCTGGAGCGTGTAGTCACAGTCCATGTGTGCTGCGGCCCTGCGGTGCCTGGCAAGTACTGTTCTGACGCAGATGCCACCTACCTCTGGTTCCCTCCATCTTTCTGCCCCCTCCTCCACAACGATCATTTGTCTATCCTTTTTTTTTTTTTTTTTAACTTAGCAAATGTCAAGTGATTTCCGTGTCTTGCAACTAATTGCCAAATATTTACCAGCCCTGGAGAATGTAAGAGTTCATGTCTGAATATGGTTGTGTGCATTCCCAGTGCATACAACACTGGCTTTTCACTTTTCTAGACCTGGGCAACGGTGACGTAACATGGTCATGATGCTCCTGCAGCCCACATCTCTGTCTCCCTCATTCTTATTTGCTGCTTTGCAGCCCCGTCTCTACTCCGGAGCCTGGATTATATGGACGTTTAGACTAAACAAAAAGCTTTTTCAGATTCTTAATATCTAATTAGAGATTCATCTCAACAGCGGATCATACCCGAATGACTCATGAGCATCAGATTTGTGAGACTAAGAAAGCCCCACCTGTTGGGCAAAGGGCCTACTCGGAAATGTGTAAGAGAAGTGAAATGTGAGATGTATTATTTTGTGTGCAGAAATGGTCCCACTCTGTAATTTTGTGGAGTAAAAGAAACCCAAGAACGACCTCATTGTAATGTTGTCAGGTGCCGTCACAGTGTGGCTCTGTGAACGTTCTTCTCACACTAAGTAACGTGTGCAGAGGTGGCAGAGAGACACACCTGACCTTCCCAGTGGCGTGGGACACTGTTCCCACATGTCATAGGCACAGTAGGAGCTGAGGATTTGAGACACAAGTGGGAATCACAGCTGATCGTCCCCAGTGCTGTTGGAGGTGGGGATGGAGGTGGGACACTGGGATGGACACTGGGGATGGGCACTGGGGATGGACACTGGGGATGGACACTGGGATGGACACTGGGATGGACACTGGGATGGAGGTGGGACTCTGGAGATGGTCCATCCACTTGGGGATTAGCAGCTTTCCGGACTGATGGTGTGGGTGAAGTGAGGCCACGGTGAGGTTTCTTGGGCAGTGCAGTCTGTCTTTCCTCTCTGGCTTTGTTCCCTGTTAGAGAGGGTCAGAGGGAGCAGGAGAAGGAAACAACAAGAAACTTATTTGTTACAAATCAAAGCTTCCCTGTCACAAAGACGTAAATAAGTTCCATACAGCAGCTGCTTTAAATTAAACAGAGCCTGGGGCGCACAGGATTCTGGGGCTGCTCACATAGCCTTGTCCCACTTACCCATGGTGCCTGATGCTGATTCCTCCCAGCAACTGGAGTCCTGAAGCCAAGTCTCTCAGTGCTGAGTGCAGGCTGCTGCTCCTGCCCTTTTTCTGTCAGGTCAGTGTCTGGAACAGAGTCGGGGAGCGCTGCACCCCACTCACTGTGTGTGTGTTATTTCGGTTTAAGGTTCAGAATATGATAAAATTCCAGCACCTTTGGAGGCTTGTGCTTCTAAGAATCTGTTTATCCCTCCTTCCCTCCCTTCCTCCCTCCCTCCCTCCTTCCCTCCATCTCTCTCCCTCTCTCTCTCGTCCTCCCTTCCTGTCTTCCTCCCTCCCTCCCTCCCTCCCTCCCTCCATCCCTCTCTCTCTCCCTCTTTCTTGTCCTCCCTTCCTTGTCTTCCTCCCTTCCTTCCTTCTTTCCTCCCTCCATCCCTCCCTTCCTTCTCCCTAAAAGGTAGAGTTTTAATATCTGCTTTTGGCACCAAGCTTACACAATAATTGGAAATTTTCTCCTGGGTGGTATTGTCTAAAAGCTCATTTTTACCTAGAAGATATCCAGTACTTCACCAGGGTGCTACAGCTCCAGAGGCTGCAGTCAAGCAAGCCCCCGTCAGTACAGTCAAGCCAGGGTTACCTGTAGCCTGTGAGCAGTGAACCTCTGTGACTCCTGTGGAGGCTCCGGACAGAGGAGGCTTCAGCCTCTCTTAAGGGAAAACAGTAAAACCCAGTGACCGGTTAGTTTTGTTTTGGTTTGGTTCAGTTGAAATTGTCAGCCATTCACAAAAGTGCAGTGATAGGACGAGCCTTCACATCCAGTGCCTGGCTTCCGTGATGACCACCATGTTGTCCCTTACCCTTCCCAACTCTTTCCCGTTGGTGAACTGTCTTCAGGAAGCTGTATTTTTAAATCTGTGTCTTGCTGTCTTGTATTATTTGTGAAATTTCTCAGGCTTAATGCTTCAGACCTTGTTCTGCCTCACTTCTTCCCTTCTTACCTTTGAGATTCCAGCTAACGTGCATTTCCCTCCTGTGAATCGTGATAAATACATTCATTCATCCTGCATTCCAGTTTGCAGATCCAGAGCCAAGACGAAACTTCCCTTAAATTATTGAGTTATCACTTCTAGATTTTCTGCTGCCAATTTTTATATAATTCTGATCTTTGCCAATACCTTTTCTTATTATTTAAAATTTCAAATATACTTATTATTGTTTGTTTGTTTGTTTGTTTAGACAGGGTCTCTCTACATAGCCCTGGCTGTCCTGGAACTCACTATGTAGACCAGACTGGCCTCATACCCACAGAGATCCAACTGCCTCTGCCTCCTGAGTCAACACTCAGATTAAAGGTATGCACCACCACATCTGACTTATAGTTCTTTTAAAGTCTCTCTCAGAAACTAAGTATTTTAGTACAAAGGTCTGATCCACGGTCTCTGTTTCCTCTCCCTTGGTCTTCTGATAGTTACCTTCTTGTGCAGCTGGTTATAGTTTTGCCGACTGCAGAATGTTGTACAGAGAAGTCAAACAGATAGCTTGAGACTTGGATGATGCTATGTCATTCACAGAAGTATATTTTTTGCTGCTGGCAATCAAAGTAAAATCATATCACCTGAATTCAGGCAAGGTTTGGATAAAGTGATTCACTTTGGGTAGTGGCTGGTCTATGTCTGGTCTACCATACTATTCCTAGGTTGCAGTCCTTTGGGAGCCGCTGATAAAAGCCTGGTGTTGACTCACATGCCTCCTCCTGTTGAGTCCTCCGTGTAGGCTACTGTGTGTCCCCCTGTCAGTGAGGCCATCAGAGCCATTGCTCAGCTGGTTGGTGTTCCTGGTCCTGGCTCTCTTTTCAAAGCATCACAAGGAAAAGTAGCTCTGCTCATACGGCTCACCTCCCTAAGCTTCCAGTCTTTTCCACAAATGTGAATCATTAGGACCCTGCTGCTTCCATGGTCTGGCTTACCTTCAAACAGGGTTCTTCAAATATTTTGACCATTTTTTCTTGTTCATAGCAGGCATTGGTCTGAAGCAAGCTAATCCACCATTGCTGGGAAAAGGGATTGTGCTGAAGATATTTAAATCATGTCTCAGACATTACATCATTTAACATAAAACAGGTGGACATTTCCTTAAAGCTCAAATGCCATCGCATGCTCAGATTTCCTTCGTTATCTGAGAAAGGCCTTTTTACCACTGCTCTGTTTGGATCAGAATACACCAGGCCAACATATTGCATGTGCTTGTTACGTCTCTCAAGTGTTTTGAAATCTCAACTGTTCTTCCCTGTCGTCTCTTCCTTCTCCTTCCATGACCTGTTAAGGACCCTGCATTGAGGTCCCGTGGATTCCCACAGCCTCAGCTTTCAGCCAGCTGCTTCTACCCTCTCCTTTATCACTTGTGTTTCCCATAAAATGGAATTTAATTTTATGGGATCCATTAGATTCTGTTTTGGTTTGTTGGTTTCTGTTTGGTTTGGCATGAGAGCTGTATAGGTAATGCCAAATAATTTCAACCGTGTCCCATCAGACAGCACTCAGTGTCTGGCTGTCCCATGTCAGTGACTGGTGGGTTCAGATTGCAACCCCCACCACTGGAAGATTCCCCAGCATCCTTTCGTCTAGTAGCTTTATCTAGTGATACATTTCTCCCATGGACCAGATTTTCAGGAGTTGCAAACTGGTTTTTCAAGCTCCATCACCATTCCACATTTCTCAGCTAAAACCCATATACAACTAGGTCTACATATTCACTCAGAGATGTAGATTCAACAGGCAGGCTAAGCTCTCATTTTAGGACCAGCAAATGCTTTATGTTCAGGTTTTAAAAACAGGCCTGAGCGATAAATGCTTCCCTCCCTGTAAATGCCAAGCTCAGCCACTATTGAAGCAATGTGAGCGTTGCTGTTTGACGTGGGAGAAAGCTGAGCATGCCGCAAAGGTTCTGCACGGGGCTTCTTTTCTCCATGTCCTTTGAATTCTCAAAGATTCCACTGAATCAACTCTATGGCTTTGTTTGTCTCAAATCCTCCTTTTTTGTGCCACAGTCTTAACCCAGGTGTCTTGGACACGAGGGCTTCTTTTCCAGTTCTCGGTGTTTCCTATATGGTGACACATTCTTCTTCCCCTCAAGAGAGTGCCATTGATAGGGAGCTGGGAGCTGGATATGTCTGCAGTGAACAGCCTGGCCTCAGGGCGCCTCCCCTCCAGCTCTGCATCCAGCCTGCCCTACCACTGCAGAGTGACCTGCCCCTTCCCATGCCCCACAGGCTGAGCCCAGCATCCCATCTTCTCCTCAGTCTGAACCAGCTCCCTCGTGCTCGCTGCTCCCCAAGTCATTGTGGTGCTCCCTGCTCCCCAAGCACCAGTGTCTGTGCTGTCGGGAGGGAGCAGAGGGGCGGATACTCCTGCTCTTGTCTATGTTGTGACTCAATCCTTAGTCCTCCAGCCTAGCTCTGTGTCCTCCGAGGGTAAGAATACACTTTGGACTCTTGCAGAGGCCTGAAAGTACTGGACCCAGAACCCGGCGTCTTACACCTGTGCTTCCCCCTCACTGTCACACCCTAATTACTGGTGCACCCCAGCAAACCTTCAAGCTCTCTGTGCAGCCTTGATTGACATCTGAAGCCCTGTAGGTGAAGACCAGTAGACCCTCCCCTCTCTCGTCACTTCCCTATGCGGGAGGTTCGTGGAAAGCCCACACCCCAAGTGGACCACCCAGCAAGAGTGAGCCTCATCCCCCACCCCCACCCCACCACAGAGCTCCCTGGGGTGCTGCTCCAGCCAATAAGCATGACTCTGATTCCACATGTCAGCTGGGAGGCCTCCAGGAACCAAAGTCCCGGGCAGCCCCTGACTAAGAGCCGGCTCACTGAATTTTTGTGTGGGCGCCCTCACCCCCACCCCCACCCCCGACAGGAGCCGCCTGCTCACCCTCCCTTAAGAAACTCCACTCAGTTTTTAATCTTCCGGTGACCGAGGCAGGTACCTGTCACGGCGTAATTATGCACCACTTTCTCTGCCATCGCAGAACCGAAGATTTTTCTTTCCTTCTGCTCACTGACATGACAGACACCCACTTAGTGGAGAGATTATTAGTATAAAATTACTTTTTGGCCTTTAAATTTAACTATACCACATTCACAGCAATAAAATAAAACCCCAAATCCAGGTGTGCTTTTCAGGGAACGTGTCTGGGGCAATTACCTTCTGATAATGGCGTCCTGCACTTAAGCCTTTTGTCTGAGGATCTTGAAATCATTTTCATCCAACTCCATAATGATGTTCATTCTGGAAGGGACAGGAGGTGGAATGGTTGACCTCGTAGCATACACCAGAGATGAAGGAGATCGGGGACCCAGGTGTCTCCTTTGTTCTCACTCTCCTCCTCTTCTGGGTCTGTAAAGAAGCATGTCCGCCTTCTGGGGCACAGCGCTTGCCCCCAGGTTAGCAATCTACCTTTGGGAGAGCATGAATAGATAGGTTTCTATATCGAATTTCATGGCGAGGAGCTGAGTCAAGGGAACGGAGTGTGGAAGATCTGTTACACGGGAGAGCTTAACTGTGGGTTCAGCGGGCTCGTAGATGAAGGGCAGCTGAGGCAGAGCCATACAGGGCCGTACACTGTCAAAATCAGCTCCTGGACTGTCTGTGCGGCCGTGGGCTATAAAGACAGGTGCCTCCATCTCCACATCGGGAGTGTGTCCTGCTTGTCCTCCCTGGCTGTCTAAATGCCCATCCTTCCTCCTCTGATAGAGTCATTCCAAGTTCTTGGGAGCCAGCTTACCCCATGTGTCCCTCTCCAATCCACCAGCCACCAGTCAGTTCTCTCACTAACCACTGCACCATCTTCTCCCTCCACTCACGGAACTGAATATATGATTCACAGGATATGAGCACAAATTCACTCTCCTTCCTGTAATGTTATTTTAACTCACGCATGAATGTTTGTCTGTGTCTAGTGGGATCACTGGGCCTTGAGGGAAACACTCGTGCCTGTCCAGTGTGTTATTTCCCCTGGAGCCTCAATGTGACCCTGCGTAGACATCAGAAGCTCGGCGTTCACTTAGAGCAGCAGTTCTCAGCCTGTGGGTCACAACCCCTTTGGCAAACCTCTATCTTTCAAAAACATTTACATTATGGTTCCTAACAGTAGCAAAATTACAGTTATGAAGTAGCAATGAAAATAATGGTATGGTTGGTGGTCACCACAACATGAGGGACTGTATTAAAGGGTCGCAGCACTAGGAAGGTGGAGAACCACTGGCCTAGAGCCTGTTGGAGGCAGAATAGACAATACTGTAGGATCCAATATGATAAGACACAGTCCTGAGTCCTCACTCTTGGTCCACCACCACGCCCATCCTATGCTGTACTGTACGCCTGTGACAGTCGGTACTAATTGCTAACTTGACAGCTAGGAGACATGCCTCTGGGCTCACCTGTGTGAGGTTGTCTAAAGGTTAGCCTCTGAGAAGGTCTCTAGGGAATTGTCTTGATTATATAGATGTGGGAAGATAGACCATCTTAATGATGGGTAGGACCATTCCCTGGGCTAGAGATCTCATGCTGTGTAGAATGGAGAGGGCAAGCTGAACAGCACGTATGAGTTTATTGCTATCCTCTTCTGACTGTGGATGGACATACTATTACCAACTGCCTCTGTGGATTCCCTGGCACTGAATTCCCTGCCATGTTGGGCTGTAGCCTGGAACTGTCAGTCAGTGAACGCTTTCTCCTTTAAGTTACTTTTGTCACGGAATTTTGCTACAGAAACAGGAGAAGAAACTAAGACAGTGCGAAATACCTCAGGTATGAGTTGAGTTATATGTTGGATGTTGTGAGAACAAGTATAGACTGGGGTACCCTAACCAGCAGTGAGAGAAAGTAAGCACATAGCTGCTGTAGAATGGTGGACCGTGATGGACGCTACAACCAAGACTCAGTCAAAGGGCTTCACAGAGGGGGTGTGGCAGCCTCTGTTTGGAATCGGAGAAATGCCCATTCATTCAGTCAACAAATATGTATTGATAGCACGTGGGAACACCCCGAGCCCCCCCCCCCCCCCCCGCTTCTCCAGAGGAGGGAGGCACCTGCCTGGATGGTCATGTGGCCATCTTTAGCGCCATCTCCTAGCTAACACTGGCCCTGGGCCCTCCCTGCTTCAGCTGCTCCTCGTCTGTGAGCCCATGCAGCCTGGGGTTAAATGCTCCTGTGTGGCAGCAGATGCCTTCCGTTTATTCCACAAATATATGTTGATGGAGCTGGGTTAGTGTTGGAGCTTCGTGGAAGAGGACCTGGCTCAGGTTCATATTCCAGAATGCAGTGTGGCACCCTCTAGATGCAATTGCAGAGGTCCAGACAGATTTCTCTTTTCTGGTGTTAACCACAAAGCCATCCAGTTGTATGACCCCACCCCACTCCCAGTGCAGAAAGTATTCTAGGGCTCTGAAGAGAGGTTATTCTATATCCGTTCCTCTCGGTACTGGCTTCTGGATCACAAACGAATTTCACTTCAGGAGCTCATTAACATTCACAGCCAGCTCTTCCCCTGTTTCCCAGTCTTCGGATGAAATACTGTCTGCAGAGGTATTAGTTATTGAGAGCTGCTAACACTGTCGCCCTTTTGATCTCTTCCAGGATCTTTTTCCCTGGAAGCCATCCCGTCAGAGGTGTGCAAGTAATGAAAGTTGGCAAGCTGCAGCTACATCAAGGCATGTTTCCTCAAGCCATGAAGAATCTGAGGCTGGTGAGTGTGCCAAGACTTGGGTTCTGCCTGGTGTACCTTCCTCTGGCTGTTGCCAGGACTCTACTTGGTAATTGCTAAGCTCTGTTTTTAGCACATGGGTACACACACACACACACACACATACGCCTGAGTGTGCTGGTAAATGTTTAACAACCATCTCTCAAAACATTTGTCACACTTGCCAATTTCTGTGGTATAAAATGTACCCAAATGTAATTCATTTTACACTGTCGGTGTAGAATCTGCCTGCTTGTGTATTATGTGTGCATGTGTATGTATAGGTGTGCGTGCATGCATGTGGAGACCAGAGGTCAACCAGGTGTCATTCCTCAAGAGCCAGCCACCTTATTTGGGGGAAACATGGGCTCTTTGCCGCTTGGAGCCTACTGATTGGACTAGACTGACTGGCCAGTGAGTACCAGGGATCTGACTGTCTCCATTTCCCCAGCATTGGGGATTTTAAGGCTACTCTTCTACACCCAGCTTCGAACATGGGTCCTAAGGCTCAAACTCGGGTCCTCATGCTTGCATGACAAACACTTAACCTACTGAACTATCTCCCCGGGCTCCTAATCATGATGATTTTAACAGTCACTCTTACAAACTGGGGTGAGTCTCAGAACACCACTACGAATGTGCTCTGTCCTACAAATCAACCTTCTCCACATGCTCTGAACACAGTATGTCTCTTCTTATGGTAGGCAAGACCTGGCCATCAGTCTCTAGCCTCTGCATCTCCCCTTTCTTCTCCCTGCTGCCAGAACAGGCTGTGGCCCTTTGTCCATCAATACTGATTTACCAACTCTTAGGTCCGCTGAGTGAAGGTTCCAATAGAAAACAATAACGTAGAGAAAGCTCCCCACATATATCATGTACCCAACCCAGGGTTGCCATGCCTATAGGTATTTCATAAGTGATCACATTGGCCCTTCCGTTTGTGCGGGGCTCATACATACATGGTTATACTTGGTCCTTGTGACAGATGAGAGTTGTAAGGCAAGACAGGTGTTTCCGTTCATGTTTGGCAAATGAAACACTAAGCTGAAGATGTGCAAAAGCCCATTTAAATCTCTCCGAGGCACAGCCAGTTCTGCGTATTCTGCTTAATTCAATGTGAGTTGTTGATTAAATAACGCTGCTATTCTGAATGAGACCCATTATCGTCCCCACAGTTTAATGGAGGAGACAGACATGTGAAAAGGTTTTAAAATCCACACTAGAATGCAAGGCTCCTCCCTTCTCTCAACTGTCCCATTTAAGTGGATGATGCTCTCTGGAAACACTAAGTGTACAGAAATGCCTTCAAGCCTAGCTGAATCCCTGATACCATTTTGGAGGCAAGGCGGGGGAGACGTGAGAGTATGTCTGGCTCTCTTCCATTCTTCACTGGGGGCCGAAACCTTGCCAACCTGTAGAGCTTCATCTGGGGGCGTCAAACACCCTCAGCTGCAAAGACAACCTAAGCCAGTGCACACAGACATCTCAGTGTGGGCTTATGGGTGATGTGGCTTGTGCAGAGGATGCAAGCCATGGCCAGAACCTTCTGGTGACCCTCCAGAACAGCCTGCAACACCTCTTGCACTCAGTCTATCCCCTGTCATGCCTGCCTCCTTCTTGTGAGGTTGCCACACCCTATCCAGAAGCTTCTCTTGGAAATCTGCTGGCATTCCCTGCTCTTGGCACCAGAAATAAGCCCACGTG
Source organism: Peromyscus attwateri (assembly GCA_902168425.1). NCBI lineage: Eukaryota > Metazoa > Chordata > Mammalia > Rodentia > Cricetidae > Peromyscus > Peromyscus attwateri. Next base: position 28,260 of record CABHPP010136897.1, read on the forward strand.
TGAGTGCTGAACAAGGCCAAGGGAAGAGTGTTCTGGGTGTGGCATAGGGTCATCTGCCATGCATCTGACTTTAAAACATGGTCTCACCCAGGACAACCTGTTTGACTCAAGACAGTCCCAGGCTTATTCCAAACACTGTTGGCCTTAAGACAAGTCTCCAAGCTTCTGATAAGTTCTTATGAGTACCCCAAGAGCAAATATGTTCCCTGGCAACCTTGGTGGAGCATCAAGGGTGCCAGCTTTAGAGTCACGGGCTCAAGTTCTAGTCCAACCATGTAGCTTTGTAACTCGAAGCAAGACACTTAGTCTCTCTGATTATGATTTTATTTATTTTTTTCTTTTTTTGAGACATGGTTTCTCTGTGTAGTTTTGGTGCCTGTCCTGGATCTCGCTCTGTAGACCAGGCTGGCCTCGAACTCACAGAAATCCGCCTGGCTCTGCCTCCTGAGTGCTGGGATTAAAGGTGCACACCACCACCACCCGGCCATGATTTTAATTATTCATTTGTCCGTTCATTTGTTTATTTGTTTGTTTTTAGATGAGGATAATAACTCATCTATAGCATTGTTTGCAGAAGTGGTTGAGGCATCATTGAGGGTATGCTTGAGACTGCTCAAGCATTTGGAACCTTTATTGTGTTTACAGTTTGGGGTTACAAACATGGTCTTCCTCTTGAACAACTGTATCCTTCATATTGGAGTGTTATCCCAAGGAGAGCGGGACTTCCTCAAGGGACTGATGTATCTTCTGTGTCCCCTGATGGCACCAAACACAGACACTTGTGTCATCCTCCCAAACAAATTCACGCTGGAGTGGGTGGATTTCTTAATGAATAGGAGCCCCAGCAGGGCCCTGCTCTTTGAGCTGCCTCTGTAGCAGACCTTCTCATGACCGTTTCTGAGCGTTTCTTAGCAGATGACTCAAACCTGCACTGTCCTGTGAGAACATGTGTGACCTGTGAGTGAAGGTGCAGGTCCGGGGCTTCCGGCAGAAAGCCTTTCTCCTGAGTTTCCCCAGCATTCAGGCAACCTGGAAAGCCGGAAGGAAGCCCTCTGCTTCATCCTTGTAACAGCTACCCTCTTTACCGGGTAAACCCTGAGAATAATGAAATGAAACAGCTTCCGTATGATTTTCAAAGCCCGAGCATGAAGCAGATCTGAGAGCATCTTCAGAAACAGGAACAGGAATGCCTCACGGGTTCAGTTCGGATCCAGCCTCCTGGAGGAGGGACCCGCTCGCTCAGCCAGCTCTGATGTCCTTTGCTTGTCTCCTCTTTTCTCAGCTGAAGTTCACGTCTTAGGATGGCCACACAGCAGTCCTGCCGTCCCTGCACAGCGCTCCTCTGCGTTTCTCCTCTCTAACCCATTTCTTTCCAGATGTTTCTTGGAAGGCTTTTGTTACTAATCTGACTTCTGTGTCAGTGGGCAGATGTTTTTCTGTGGATTTGCTTGCTGCCGACTCCACAACCTGGCTCCCAGCCTGGTTCCTTTGCTTGTGGTACTTTGCTAGCAGAAGTCAAGTTAACAGTCATCCTTCCTTTTCCTGGATACCTTTTGCAACCCAGGTTCACTATGTTTCTTCTCCTCTTGTTTTGAGGATCTGTTTGGCTATTCTGGTCCCAAACAGGAAGTACAGGCTTCAGGTCCCGGAAGTTGCTCCTTTAACTCATGTGCACTTGTCAGCTACACCCTCTCATCCAGGCGGATCCCACAGCACAACCGCGCAGGTCTCTGCTCCTGTCTGCACCCTGCTTTCCAGCCCTTCACAACAGCCAAGTCATGCAATTTTCCTCTTCCCGTTTCTTAACTCTCTACAGTAGTTTTTAATCTCTATGTTCATGTTCACATTTAGGAATCTGATCAGAGCCCCTGCCTCGCCAGAGGAAAGTGAACAGATCCACAGTCTTGTATGGAAGCCCCCAAGGCCTTTCTAAGACTCTTTATGCATGTTTGGCCCCTCTGCACATGCAGGGTCACAACTTGGCATGTGGGTCAGTGGGAGGGAGGAAAAGAAGACAAAAAGGGAAAAGGACATGGGGGAATGCCATAAATGCCACTGATGCCACCATCAAAGCGCCTGGCTCTGATACTTAATGAATGTCACCTACTAAATTCCAATAGGAAATAATCACATCAGGTGTGTGTTTTTAAACAACAAGAAAGAGAGGAGATGCAGCTAGAGAGATGGTTCAGTGTTTAAAAGTGCTTGCTGCTCTTCCAGAAAACATGAGTTCATTTCCCAACACTCACTTGAGAAGGCTCACCACCTCTTGTATCTCCAGCTTCAGAGAACCCAACACCCTCTTCTGATTTCTGTGGGTACCAGTACACATGTCCATGGGGGGGGGGTGCTCATGCACGCGCGCGCACACACACACACACACACATTTTTAAACCAAATTTTATAAAAGAGGAGAAAAACAAAAAAATAATGGATGAAATGCAAGCATTGTGATTAAACCATCTTAAAGAAAATAAGCATAAATTTCCCTATTAGCAATTCTAAACTCAATAGTGGCAAGGAGCTGGGTAGGAAACCTGGACTTGTGCCTCTGGCTGGCACCAACAAAGTGTAATCCTCAAACCCCCTTCCCGAGTGATGCCAGGGACAGCCGGATGGAACAAGGTTTGCATAAAATTCGGATTCTCAAAAGGCCTGTATTTCAGTTGAAAATCACTTACCATACAAAGAACCAGTCCTAATCTTTAACAGCAATCAGCAGACGCCAGCTTTGAGATAGCAGATGCATTAGAATCATTTGACAGTGATTTTACAACAGCCATTATCGCGATGCTTCAGTGAGCAATTACAAATACTATCCAAACAAACGAAAAAACAGAGAGTCTTGGTGAAGAGAGAGAAGATGTGAAGGAACAAATAGAAATTTAAGAGCCGATAAATTCAGTGAGCAAAATAGTGGAGAGGAACTCAGCACGGGAATAGTGGTCACAGCGTGGACCGGGAAACTCAAAGACAGAAGGGTAGGAACTGCCCACTCTGAAAACAATCACACAGGGAAAAAAGTGTAATAAAAGTAAAAGTGAACAAGGCCTTGAGGACCTGGGGACCAGTGACTAGTAATGTTAGGCATCTGACGTTACACTCCCAGAAGAAGAAGAGGAAAAGAGTAATCTAGAAAAGAAAAAGTAAGCTTTATCTCTGTCCACAGATGACAAAATTTTATATGTTGAAAACACACACACACACACACACACACATACACACACACAATAACTAATAAACGAGTTAGCAAATTAGTATAATCTAAAGTCAATATTCATAAGTCATCTGTCATTCTATCTACTAACAAAAAAGAAATTGAATATTTCCATTTGTAATACCATAAAACACTTAGAAATTAACCAAAATGATGAAGGAAAGACATTAAAATATAAACAGTGACATCTCATGCATATGGATTGGAAAACTGAAGATATCAACATTGCTCAGAATGATATACACATTCCCATCAAAATAGAAAAATCAGTCTTAAAATTCACATGGAAACTCAACAGACAACCTCATCCCCAACAAAATAGCCAAAACAAATCTTTAGAAAGAACCAAGTTGGAGAATGCCAATTCCTGATTTCAACACTTACTATAGTTATCAAAACAAAGGCTATAGTAATCAAAACAGTATGTTACTGGTATAAAGATGGACACATAGACCAACGGGTACACAGTACAAATGAAGAACTAGACCCTCACACATATGGAAAAGTAATTTTCAACAGCACCACTCAATAAAGAAAGGACAGTCACTTCAACAAATGGTGTTAGAGAAACTGATGTCCATATAGAGAAAGTAACTCAAGTGGATGAAAATCCTCGACATAATAGCTAAAACTATAAACAGATTAAAACCAAGAAGGAAAACCTCAAGACATCGGATTTAGCAATGATTGCTTGACTATGACAAAGGCCTGGGCAGTTGAAGACCTAGTGGCCAACAAAATGAACTTTATCAAAATTCTAAGCACTGTGCATCAAAAGGCAATCCATCAGTGGAGTGAAATATAACTGTAGACACACAAAAGCATATTATTCAGCCCTAAAAAGAGTGAAACTCACACGTGCTATGCCATGATGAACTTTGAAGGTATTACACTAATTACATATGACACACATGTGCTACGTGATTCCACATTTGTGAGGCACCTAGAATAACTGCTCACAGCAGAAAGCAGAGCAGTGGTTCCCAGGGTCTAGGGCAAACACACAGGGTAAGCACTTGCTGTGTAACAGACACACCCTCAGCATTCCATGGTGCAGATTTTTCTGCATGTGAATAACAGGCATGGTTGCCCAATAGTGTGAATGTGCCTGTGCCACTAGTCACCTAAAGATGGCCGACATGGTGTCTTAGTTAGGGTTTCTCTTGCTGTGATTAAACACCATAATCAAAAGCAACTTGGTGAGGAAAAGGTTTATTTCACCTTACAGCTTGTAAGTCCACCGAGAAAAGTCAGGGCAGGAATTTAGGGCAGGAATCTGGAGGCAGGAACCGGAGCAGAAGCCTTGGAAGAGTGCTGCTTACTGACTTGCTCTTTCCGGCTTGCTCAGTTTGCTTTCTTACACAACTCAGGATCACATACTGTTGGCACAGCCCACAGTGGCCCTCCCACATCAATCATCAATCAAGAAGATGCCCCATAGGCTTGCCTACAGGCCAGTCTGGTGGAAGCATTTTCTCACTCCAGTTCCCTCTTCCCAAATGACTCTAACTTGTTATCTAGTTGGCACAGCTAACTAGCCAGCTAACATGATAAAGTTTGGGATATTACTTATATATTTTACTACAGTAATTTTCTTAAGTGGTGGAAAACTACCTGAATTTAGCAAAAAGATATAAAGCTAATTAACCCCCCCAAATTAAACATAAAGACATTGTCACCCAGATTCATTACTTGAATAGAACTCAAATCCCAAACCAATCCTCAGAGTAGCGAGAATATAAAATGAGTCCTTGCCAACAGGGGAAGAACGATCTGAATCAGTGGATCACCAGAAATCCTACAAAATAGCACCCCATTTTCACATGAGAAAAGAGAGAAAAGAATTGGTAACCCCCCAACCTGAATTCAGCAAAAGCATCTGTCAAGCATTGAAAGGGAAATCAAGCTGGTCACAGTCACAGGAAAATCAAAAGAACTCATCACTATCCGATCTCTCGTAAAAGAATTGCTGCCCAAAGTCTCTAAAACAAAAGAAAATCAATAGAAGAAGAGATCTTGAAGCATCAGCAAGAAAGACTACAATAAGCAAAAATGTGAATAAGTGGGTTTTCCTTCTCCCCTTCGGTTGTCTATGTTGACAGTTGAAGCAAAAATTCTAACGCTGTCTGAGGGGTTCTAGAAGTATGTGGTGAAAACATCTGGATAATTATGTTCCAAGAGGGGAAGGGGGGGAGGGACGTCTCTGTACCTGATTCCAACTGCTAAGAATGAAGACACCAGTAGACTATAATGAGAATGGAGGGCGGCTTAAAGCAACTACTTCTTAAAAAGCTGTGTAAAGGAATGTACTCAAGCTGGTTGTGGTGGAGCATGCCGGTAGGATTTGCTGAAGGAGGTGGAGGCAGGAGGATCACGAGTTCGAGGCCAGCCTGGGCTGAAAAAAAAATGTACTCAAAGACACTCCCAGATGGGTTGCATCATAGTTCAGTTGGTAGAGTGCTTGCCTAGCATGCAGGAGACTGGGGTTTGATCTCTGGCATCTCATTACATGAGATGGTATGGTGGTGCACTCACATAATCTCAGCACCAGGGAGGTAGAGGTAGTAGGATGAGATTCAAGGTCATTCTTACCTACACAGCAAGTTCAAGGCCAGCCTAGACTACATGAAGACTAGTCCCTCCATAAGTAAATTTTTAAATGGCATGTTAAAAGATAGATAGGGGAACACAGGGGTATTTGAAAAAGAAACAGACACATAAAAGGTAGAAAGAACAAACAAAAAAATAAAGTTGTGTATTTAAACTCTAGTGTAGTAATAATTACATTGTGAATGATGTAGTCTATATAAATTGTCTAAATACTCTGAAAGGCAAGTATATTTGAAAGTAACCCAAGTATGTACTGCCTAAAAGAAAGTCTTTAAATATAATGATATGGACAGACTGAGAATAAAAAGATAGAAAACACATTATGAAAACATCATCAAAAAATACCTGGAGTGGCTTTGTTAGTATCATATGAGTAGACTTCAAGGCAAAGAA
>CABHPP010136898.1:202-24720 GCA_902168425.1 Peromyscus attwateri
TAATGATCAATGTGAGTCAAGAAGGAAATCCTGTTCAACAGGACTCAGGAGCCTGTGATGGTTCAGACTTCAAGAGTGTGACTCCAGTCAGATTGTTTGAGACTGTTTACAGTACAATTTGGATAAAAAAGTTTCTGTGTGCACAAGGAGACATGATTACATAGAAACTCTTCTCAAAGCACATGTCAGTTCTTCCATGAAATTGGGCTCTGTAGATAGGCCACATGTGTTATCTTAAGGACCTAGGAGATTATCTGGTGTGGTCTCTGTCATACAGAGAGCACAGCGGTACCTAGGTTATTAATCATCTCCAGTCCTATAGGTGAGTACCTTGGGAAACCCCTGGCCATGAAGATAGCACAGAAGTCATGTAGAGTGCTAACCACTTCTGGTCCTGCTTGTTGGAGGTTATCTGAGCCAGATATGGCCTGGCCCTACAGATTATGCAGAGATCACCTGGGCTACAGGACACCTCCATTCCCAGCCTTCTGGGCAGAAAGCAGGTTATAACTACCCAGCAAAATTAACTTCCCTGGTTTTCCTAGTGCTTCTCAATTTTCTCAATTGAGGTTCACTCTTCTCAAATAACTCTGGCTTTCGTCAAGAAGACAAAAACATAACAAGCACACCAGGCTTTGAGATTATGTGTCTGAGGGAAATATTCTTCTGTGTCCCAATGTCTCCATCTGGCCTTCACTATGAGATCTCAGCTCATCTGTGAGGTGTTGCAAGGAGGCTCCGGATGCTCTGTGGGCCTTTATAGCTGTCTGCAAGTTGCCCAGGGAATCTTTGAATATCTATCTAGTGTTCACTAGAAATTGGTATGGCAGTGGACATGTCACTGTGATTTTAATATGTATTTCCACAATGGTTAATGATACTGAACTTTTTATTTATGTGTTTTTATCCACTATTTCTTTATCTCCTGTGGAGGTATGTCTGTTTGAAACCTTTGCCCACATTTTTTTGCTGTCTTTTTTACAAACTTTTATTCTTTTCTCATACATTACACCTCAAGCTCAGTTTCTCCTCCCTACATGCCTCCCCATCCTTCCCCATATCTCTCTTCTCCCTCAGATCAACACCACCTTTGTTTCCCTTTTTAAAAAGAAAGGAGGGAGCTAGAGAGATGACTCAGCAGTTAAGAGCACTAGCTGTTCTTCCAGAAGAACTGAGTTCAATTCCTGGGACTCACCTTGGTTCACAACATTCTGTAATGAGATCTGGCGCCCTCTTCTGGCCTGTGTACATAATAAATAATCTTAAAAAAAAATAGGAGGAGGAAGGAAAAAAGGAGCAGGCCTCCCAGGAACATTCAGCGAACATGACCTAACAAGATACAAAAGACTGGGCATGAACCCTCATATCATGCAGGAAAAGTGCCCCAACCACAAGGGACAGAGTCAGACACCCGCCATGTCCACTGTTGGGAGTCCCACTAGAACACCCAGCTGCACAACCGTAACATATGCAGAGGACCCAGCTCAGACCCACACATGGTCCAAGTTTGTCTCTTCAGTCTCTGGAGCACCTATGAGCCCTGCTTAGTTGTGGGCCCTGTTCTCATGGTGTCCTGGACCCCTCTGCCTCCTACATCCTTCCTCCCCCTCTGGCTCTGCCTAGTGTTTGGCTGATGGCCTCTGCATTTGCCCATTTTAAAACTAGATTTTGTTTTCTTTTTCTTGATGAGTTGTATTTTGCTTTGATGTTCTTCTCTTTCTCCTATCCTCTAACCCTGAGACTAGGGGTTTTTGTCGTATCCCCAAACTCCCATGTCCTGTTCATACTTTTGGTTAAATTCCTGACATTTCCTAATGACCCAATTTCTCTACTTGGTCTTCCATCCCCTGCTCTCTGTTTTCTACTTGGCCCATTATGTTGGTGAGGCTTTCCAAGGAATTTTGTTTTGTTTCATTTCATTTTGTTTGGAGACAAGGTCTCACTCTGTAGCCCTGGCTGTCCTGGAACTTACTATGTAGACCAGGGTGGTCTCCAACTCACAGAGACCCTCCTGCCTCTGCCTCCCAAGTTTTGGAATCGAAGTGTGCACTATCATGCCTGACTCCACTGAGCTTTTTAAACAGTTTATTGAGTTTTTCATTTCCAGCATCATTTCTGTTTAGGTTTTCTTAAATTCTACTTTTATGTCTTGTATTGACTTTGTTATTTCACTGTTCTTTTTAGTCTTTCGACTATTTTGAAAGATATTCCATGTCACTTTCAATAGGGGCTGTTACGATGGGGGTTGTATTTTTTTTTTTTTTTTTGGTAGAGATGTGATATTTTGGTTATTTGTGTTAATTTCATTTCCAAGTTGGGATTTGTCCATTTGGAGTTGATCATCCATTGAGTTTTTTTTTTCTTTTTTTGTTTAAGGCTGTCTTATATTTGGCAGAGGTGTTTACAGTGTTCAGGAGGGAGCTAATTCACAGCCGATTAGGATGTTGGTTTTCTCTGTCTGGTATTGGGGCTACAGCCTCTATTCCAGAGTTTCTGGTTGTCAGTTGTAATCTAAGGTTTGCATCACCTTGGCTGAGAAAGTTGGAAGAAGTTTCTCTAGCAGTATTAACTGGTCCTGTGTCTCAGGATGGGTAGGAAAACTTGAGCGTCCCAGTTAGAAAGCTGATAGGGCACTGGTGAGTCCCAAAGAATAAAGTCACCTGGATCTCCCAGCCAGTGTGGTGGTTGGAGAGTTCCTCATGGAGAGCAGGCTGAGAACTGGTGAGTCTCAAAGGGAGGAAAGGGTCCGGGAGGAGGTAGCAGCTCCTAGCAAGCAGCTGTGGGGCAGTTGATCACAGCAAAAAGGAAGGGTCCTTGGAAGTGGAGGACAGGTTTTCTCCCTGAGTCTCCTCCATTGTGGGTAGGTTCTTCATATCGGTTTATTATTTGTGTGTGTGTGTGTGTGTGTGTGTGTGTGTGTGTGTGTGTGTGTGTTTGTGTGTGTGTTTGACACAAGCTTTCTCAGTGAACTTGGAAGTAGGTGAGAGTCACCTGACAGTTGTCATGTACACTTTTGATTCACACTTCCCTGGTGGATAAGAACACTGAATTTTTCATGTATTTACTCCCCATTTGCACTTCTTTTCAGGACTCTGCTCTGTACTTTTTTCTATTTCTTGATCCAACGATTTGAGGCTCTCTTGCTATCTGATTCACTTTTTTGTGTGTGGGCAGGTTCAAGACAGGGTTTCTCTGTGTAGCTTTGTGCCTTTCCTGAAACTCACTCTGTAGCCCAGGCTGGCCTCGAACTCACAGAGGCATCCTGCCTCTGCCTCCCAAGTGCTGGGATTAAAAGCGTCCTCCACCACTGCCTGGCCTGATTCACTTTTTGAACTCTTTCTATAGACTACATGTTGATTCCTTGTCAGAAGTGTATCTGGCCACATTCCTGCCCATTCTGGCTGACTCTTCACTCTGTTGTTTCCTTTGCTGTGAAGAAACTGCTCTGTTTCATGCAATACCATCTCCTAATTCTTTTTCTGCCTTTTTTTTGTTTGTTTTTGTTGTTTTGTTTCTCTGTAGACGAGGTTGGCCTGAATTCATAGAGATCCTCAAGCCTCTGCCTCCTCAGTATTGGGATTAAAGGCATGTGCCACCACTGTCCAGCTTTATCTGCCAGTTCTTGTGGTGATTTCTGAGGCAGTGGAATCCATTCCAGAAAGTCCTTGCTGCTGCAGGAAACTTCTTCCTTCAGCAGTTTCCAAGTTTCAGGTTCACATGGATTTTTGTGTGAATGACAAATAGGGACCTAGTTTTGTTCTTCTATTCAGTTTCCCATGAACATTTGTCAAAGAGGCTGTCTTTACTCAGATGTATTTTTTGGCAATGTATTTTTAGTCACAGATCAGCTGTAACTGCTCAGTTTATCTCTATGTTCTTTGTTTTGTTGGACTGGATTAAATGTCTGTGTTTTACAAGTAACTATACCATGTTGTTAGGTTTGCTGTTAGGGATATTTGACATGGAGCGTGGTGATTCCTCCAGCATTCCTCTTTCTGCTCAGGGTTGCTTTGGCCATTGGGGACTCGTTTGCTTCTGTGAGAATATAGTGTTTTCTATTTCTCTTCACAGATATATTTTTGGAATTTTGATCCCCATTTGGCACTGATGTTTAGATCACCTTTGGTAATATAGATATTTTCACAGTATTAATTCTGCCAACCTGCGTACCTGGAACTTCATTTTTATCTGGTGTTTTCATTAAGGTCCTTTCTTTGGTGTTGTATGGTTTTGAAATTTAACTTATTACTAATCTGTGTGTGTGTGTGTGTGTGTGTGTGTGTGTGTGTGTGTGTGATGTTTGCTTGTGTGCATAAGTCCACACATGTGTTTCTGCACACCATGGTGCACATGTGGAGGTCAGAGGATAATTTTGGAAGCCAGCTCTCCTCTTTCAGCCCTGGTTGCCAGGCTTGGATGGCAGGGCTTTGACCCTCCATGCCACCTCTCCAGCTGTGCTTTTATGTTTTGATTTAGAATCTCCCACAACGTTGCTCAGGTTACTCTTATTTTTATTTATTAGTTTTTAATTATTTTTAAATATCATTTTTTATTTAGCTATTATATGTGGGATTGTTGCCCTGATACCTTTAAAGTGTGTCCAATTATGTTTTTGTCTTTCAAGATTATTTTGAATACCATATTTTGTCTTTTTAAAACTGTACTTCCAGTTCTTAATGGAGGGTATCTCTCCAAGGCCAGGAACATTTTAGAGGCTATGCTATCTTTGGTCTTTTTGGGCAGGGGTCCTGGGGTGTCCAGACTGCCTTCCACTAAGGAATTCAGGTCTGTGAAGCATCTATTTTCTGGGAAGAGGATGTGGGTTCCAGGCTGAGGCCAGCATGTGCTTTGGCAGTTTCACATATTGGTCTTTCTGTATCCCTGCCACAATTTCTCCCTGCAGCTGCATCTCTACATGTCTTGGGCTATGTAAAGAGATGCTCTGGCAGATTTATGACCTCTGTTGGGCAGCAGGACTGGGCAGATTGAGTACACTGGGACATGCTGGGCCTGGAGCCCTGGCTCAGAATACATTCTTCAGGAAGGTTGGCCTGTGTGCGTGTCTTCTGCTGTGGACTGGAGGGAGCTGGCAGTCCTGGTGTTCCACATGCTCTCTCAGCTCTCCAGCTGAGAATTTGGCCCTGAGTTGGTACTGTCCCTGCAGAAGGCTGAGGTAGGCAAGGATGGCCATAGGTGTGTCTCAGCTACCCCAGACAGATGTGGACAAAACTGGGGAGGAAATGAGTCAGTCTGTCTCTGTCTTGCCCATGGCAGTGGTATAGGTTACAGAAAAGCTGTAACAAAAGCCAGGAGTCATGTGTGTGGACCTGGGCATCAGCCACTGCAGCTGGATGCTGGACAGTTTTCTCCTCCCCAGAGCTCTGGGCACTAACAGTGTCACTCCCTCCATGTGGCAGTTCTCACAGAGACATAATGCCAAACAACTCTAAGGTGCAGACAGTCCTACAAGAATGACCATGCCAAAGTATCCACAGGGACAGTTTTGCTAAAGAACCAGCTTTCAGCAAGTCAGAGAAAAGAGTGAGGAGGTGTTTCTTTGGGGATCCTGCATTAACAGTCAGGACTTATTATCTGAGGGGTCAAAGCTTAATTCTTCCTTTCATTTTTCTCTTTCTGCTGCTTCTTTTCTTCCTGTGTTATATTCTTCTTCCCTGCTGTTTCCTTCTTCTTCCCTACTGTTTCCTTCTTCTTCACTGCTGTTTCCTTCTTCTTCCCTGCTGTTTCCCTTCTTCTTCCCTGCTGTTTCCTTCTTCTTCCCTGCTGTTTCCTTCTTTCCTGCTGTTTCCTTCTTCTTCAATGATGTTTCCCTTCTTCTTTCCTGATGTTTTCCTTCTATGCTCCTTATTTTTCTTATCCCTTTTATACCTTCTAAGACAAAATTTTCTACACAAGAAAAGATTACCTCATAATCACAAGTTATACGTTTTCCAAAAACAAATGAAAATCTTTACACATAGAGAAATCACAGTATGATAACAAGTTACAAGTTTTCCTTAAAGCTCACAAGCAGTTTAACATCTTTTGTTATGTTAATTTTCCTTCAATAATATCTTTACAACAAAGCAATGACTATTTTATAATTGATTATCAAAGTTTTAAGGAAGCCATGTATATTTCAGCCTGTTCCTTTTGTATTGGCTGGAAGCTGCTTGTGATTTCAGTGTAGCAGATACCTACAAACTTCATTTCTGTGTTCAGCTGTCTATCTTTGTTTACATACAATAGGGGCATTTAATTTATTTTCACAACTTTGCTTTTTCAAGCTACATCCCAGGGCCTTTGATTAATTCTGTAAGCTACATGACCGAGGAACTCAAGCATAACCTTAGGTGTAGAGACATAATTACCTTGTTTAATCATCAGCCTGTTTTCCAACAGGCAGGATCCATGGGTCTATAATGCATGAGACTTCCTTGTTTTCAGATTCCATCCTCTGAAAATCCCAAATCTAACCAAGGGGAAGGTGACTTCTAGCCTATATTTGTCTTTTTGGTGTCTCTTATTGGATCAATTGGCAGAACAACCCAAACTATTTCCATAATCATCTTCACTACCTGTCTTAGTCACCTGTATCTTTTAGGCTGCCTCAGAAAGTTCAGTCAAATCATTGATCTAACTAAGCATCATTGCTCTTATACAAAATCATCTTCATTATCATCTGAAAGTAAAATGCCCAGTGAGGAGTGTGATTTTCCCAAGAAACAATCACACTATTGTTGGAGAATATGATTTTAACTTGCGTTACTTTTGTTTATGTTGCATTTGTTTAACTCTGTGAAGCTGTGTTACATTGACTTGTCTAAAACACCTGATGATATAATAAAGAGCTGAACAGCCAATAGCAAGGCAGGAGAAAGGATAGGTGGGGCTGGCAGGAGAGAAGATTAATAGAAGGAGAAAAAAGAGCAGGAGAGGAGAAAAAGGGGCAGAGGATGCTAGGGGACAGCCACCCCTCTACAGAGCCAACCATGCAGTGAGAGTGAAAGTAAGATTACAGAAGTAAGAAAAGGAAAAAGCCCAGAGGCTTTTAAAAGGTAGAAGGGATAATTTAAAGTTAAGAAAAGTTTGCTAGCAGCAAGCCAAGCCAAAGCTGGGCATTTATAATTAAGAATAAGCCTCTCTGTGTGATTTATTTGGGAGCTGGGTGGCAGGCGGTCCCCAGAAGAGCGAAAACAACAAAATTATGATGTTCCTATGTGGGGCTAGAGTAAAAGAAAATCCAACAACACACTATACTAGATACAGTGAGATCCTTTCACACAGTATTCACACCATGTCGCATACAGCAGGAACACAGCAGCAGCAAGCAGGAGGAAGCACAGGAGCAGCAAGGGGCATTCTGGAGACTATTCCACTCCCCAGGTGCCTCTCCAGCCTTTAGCTTTGCTATTTGGTGAATCAAACTCCATAAGCTCCATTGCTGACTCCAGCTCCTAATGACCACCAACAACATTTGAACCCCACTGTGACCCTTCCAGTCTCCTGTGGTTCCTCCCTTCACATCATGCTGCTTCTCCCCATTTCTTCCCAATACCTGACTGCTTTGCTCCTTCTGGCAGGAAGCATTCACTGGAGCAGCAATTCTCAACCTGTGGGTCTCAACCCCTTTGAGAGGGGTTATGAACTACCCATTGACAGTGGTCACATATCAGATATCCTGCATATCACATACTTACATCATGATTCACAACAGTAGCAAAATTGTAGTTATTAAAATAATTCTATCGTTGAAGGGTTACCGCATTCTGAGGAACTGTATTAAAGGGTTGCAGCATTAGGAAGGTTGAGAACCACTGCTCTAGAGTGCAGACATTCTCCTTTTTGAGATCATGTGACCCTGTCACCCCTAAGACAAGTGTGGCTGCTTTTACAGCCCCAACCTCAGTTCACAGACAGGCCTGGATTGAAATTCCTAGTACAGTCCCTGGCCCACAAGGGCCTCAAGTGGAAGGTGTGATGGCATGACCTGGTGATGGGGAACCAAGGCAGGACCCAGATCATTTAGAGGGGCAATGGTCTACGCACAATGGCTAGACACTCAGAGCCCAGTTCTTCTGTCTGTAATTGTGAAGCTGTGCCCCCAAGGGCTCAGGCACTTCAGATCTATGTACATGGGTCTTGAAGGGGATGCTGTGGAACATTCTAGACAGTATCTTAAACAGCGGGAGCAAGGTCTTCCCAAGGACTTGAAGGAGCACCCTCACCTGGAAGATCAGAAGGGTGTGACAGCCACAATGGGACAGATGCTATCTGGTCCTGAGGGAGCAGATGGCTTCTTGGTTTCAGGGTCACCCTAGAAATGGGGTGTAGTTCTGCACACTTCCCCTCAGCACACCCTATTCTCAGTTGTCTATGAGAAGCTGGGTCTCCCACCACCCCCTTTGATGGCCGAGGAGTGGGATCTTCCCAGAGTCAGACAGTAGAGAATGCAGGTGAGTTTTGGCGGGTGGAGCTGAGGAGCAGCTGCAGGTCCTGCTGGTAGAGCACCTGGCTGATGGTCACTAGGAGGTGATACACAATTGCTGGTTACTGTAGAGTAAGTCTATTGGCGGAGTGGCTCCTCTGAGAATACAGCCTTGTGCTACAACTTTATGGAGCCCTTCTTGATGATTGCTTCTGGCTATGGTTTCCTGGCTTTATTCTGAGCTTCCAGGCACAATGTCCCCCAACAACTGAGGCCTCTTCATAAGTCACTTGTCCCCATCACACTGTGTACTCTTGTTGTCAACTACCTTTTCTAGAACATTCAGGTCTTCATCGTGGCTTTCCTCTAGCCCCTGTCCCTAGCAAGGTGACTATCTGGCTGGAGGCCAATGTGAGACAAGCTGTTAGGTCCTGAGTCCTTGTGGTAGTTTGAATGTAATTTTTCCCTATAAGCTTATTGGGAGTGGTACTATTAGGAGGTGTAGCTTTGTTTTAGTAGGTGTGACCTTGTTGAAGGAAGTATGTAACTGTGGGGGCTGTACTTTGAGGTATCCTATGCTCAAGCCATGCCCAGTGTCTCAGACCACTTCCTGTTGCCTGTGGATCAAGATGTAGCAGCTCCTTCTCTAGTACCATGTCTGTCTGTACACCGCCATGCTCCCCTCCATGATGATAATTGACTAAAGGTCTGAAACTGTAAGCCACAACCTCAATGAAATGTTTTCCTTTATAATTGTTGCTGTGGTCATGGTGTCTCTTAACAGCAACAGAAACCCTAACTTAGACAGAAGATGGTATCAGGGACTGGAATATTGTGATAGGCTGGACCATGTTTTTATTTGGAGTAGTATAGAGTATGGGAGTTTGGATTAGGAAAGCAGTGGAATGCTTTAAGTACTGCTTAATGGCCAAAAAAAAAAAAAGAATTTCAGTGTAAATAATTTTCTATTACTTATGTCATTCTTAAAATTTGTGTATTTATTTTCCTTGGAGTCAAAAAATCACATTCAACATAGTGACATATGTATTTTAAGGTATTTATCAATCTTGGTTTACAATTGTTAATTTTTCTGGTAGAAATACATAATAGCACACTTACTTGCTATCCAATAAATTATAAGAATCTGTCATGCAAACACATTGGATGGCCTATTAAAATTGCACTTGTTTTAACACATGAAATCTTAAAAATAAAATAATAAAAACATAAAAAATAAAATAAAGTAATAAAACACATAATACTCTCATTACTGTTTTACTTTTTCAAAATTTCTTATTTGCTTTTTGTAAAGTACAGATTATTTCCTAGTGAGGATTAGCAAATATTTGTAACTCTGAAGATCAATCAAGTGTGTGTTGTTTGTTAGTTCCCAGGAAATTAGCATGCAGAAAAAGGGGAAAGTCTCATACTAAAACTGCTTTTAATAAGGTTTATAGTTTAAATTTTGATATTATTATAATCTATTTCCTTACCTGTTTGGTGGTATTAAAAAACAAGGAGAAGCACTATTAGGACTATTAGCTAGTGCAGCTAATCTTTTTAACATTGGGTAACAGACAGCTAACTTTCCCTTTAGTATTATAGTATGAAAGTGATATTGGTACTGAACTTCAGAAGACAATATCAAAAAGACCACCCCAACATGGATGATGACTCATGGAAACTGCATCTATTTGTACTCCTCATGTGACTCATAGGCAGCTCAGCTGATTTCAGATTCTCTTGTCCCCAGCAATTGTTAGCCTGTGTGTAACCTTGGGAATGGGCTTATGAATTTTTTAAGCTTCAGAAACTTCCTGAAACTTGTGAATTTCATTTGCTTCCTGAATCTCTTCCCCTGCCTCCCAAAAGAGAATGTTTTAATTCAGGGGAAGTCACCATACAGCAGCTAATACATCCATAGAATCACCAATGGATACTCTTCTATATTGAAACTCTCTCTCTTCTGACAATTCTAGATTACGGTAAGTTGACAAAATTAACTGTCACTGTTACTTGTATAGAATTTTGCTTCCGAAACAGGGAAATGGATTTTTCCAGAAATAATAGAACAGTGAGAACTGGTTGGATTAGACAGACACACTCTTAAACTTCAAATCTAGAAGTAAAATATAATGGATAAAATCCTGCATTTTAAATTTGCAGAATAAACTCTGGGTCCTATCGTGGAGGACCAGAGAGGCCATTGTGCGAAGCTGTGAAGGAGAAGCTTGGATTGCCTTGGAGACCCCAAGATGTTGGAGATGCCAGAGCCTTGGAATACCTTCTGAGAAAAGCTGCTAACAGGAAGTGGAATTAGCCCAAGAGAGTAATGTGTTGTGGTCAACACAGCTGAAAGAAGTTGTAGATCTGAAGAGCAGTTTGAAGTAAGACCTGGAGGAGATGAGTTTGGAGTTTGCCCAGATAATTTTCAGTCTCACTTTGGTCCAGTATTTCTTCATCATGCTCCCTTCCCTATGCTTTGGAAGAGTAATGTATATCTTGTGCCATTATATGTTAGAAGCATGTTTTTTAATTTTTATTTTATAGGAGATTATAGTTAAGAGATTGCATGAATCTCAGAAGAAACTTTGAACTTTGCACTTTTAAACATTGTGTGATAGACTATGGAGACTTTTTGAATTTGGACTAAATATATATTACATTGTGATATTGTTACAAGCCTATGGGAGCCAGGAAATGGGATTCGGTGGTTTTAATGTAGTTTGCCCCCACAAGATAACAGGGAGTGGCACTATTAGGAGGTGTGGTTTTGTTGGAGTAGATATGGCCTTTTTGGAGAAAGTGTGTCACTGTAGGAGCAGGCTTTGAGGTCTCCTATGCTCAAGCCATACCCAGTGTCTCAGTATACTTCCTGTTGCCTCTGGATCAAAATTGTAGAAATCTCAGCTCCTTCTCCAGCACCATGTCTGCCTGCATGCTACCATGTTCCACCGTGATGATAATGGACTGAATCTCTAAGCCATAAGCCCTCCCATTAAATGTTTTCCTTTGTAAGAGTTTCTCTGTTCATGCTGTCTTTTTCACAGAAATAGAAATTCTAAGACAGTCCTAAGAGGTAGCAGCACTGGGACAGGAACCAATGTCAGACACACTGTGGCTACAGATCAGCCCAGGGAATGCCTGAACTTGCTCAGTGAGAAGGTGGAGGCTTGTGTTGTGAGAACCTGAATTATAATGAGAAATATGAGGTTGTTTTCTCTTATTTTAGATTTGCTTTTATTCTCCCTGTCTCTCAGCCTGAGTCATTGTCTCTGTCTCTTTCTCTGTCTGTCTCTCTCTGTATGTGAGTATGCCACATGTGTGTGGGGTTCCTATTGAAGCCAGAAAAGGGCATCATTTCTCCTGGATATGAAGCCGCAGGGAGCTGTGAACTTCCTGATATGTGTGCTGGGAACTGAACTCAGGTCATCCGGAAGAGCAGCAAGTGCTCTTAGCTTCTGAGAGTTTTTAAATTTTGTGTTTGGAAGGTTTTAGTTTGCAGATTCTCTTTCCATGTCACTATCAATCTCTTTCTAACCCACCTGTGACACAAACCTCATATTCTACACCATTATGAGGTGGACGGTTTTGCCACCACCAGCCTGTCTTTATCCAGGGACCCTCAATTGTGTCCATGTTGTGGAAATGTGTTGAGAATAGTTACCTTCTCCAAGGAGTCAGGACTCCACTCCTGCTTTCTATCTGCAGATTCATCTCCTCTGCTAATTCCAGGCTCCACTCAGCCCTCAAAGAACTCTGAGCTGGCCATCTGAGCACCATTCTGTTAACAAGTGTTTGCTCCTGGTGCTGGTCAAGGCATATATATCCTCCTAGGAGAAGCAAAGATGTGCATGCATACATGTGCACGTGCATGCGCATGTGCATGTGCACCTGGACACATGTACAGTCCCAGGTATGAGAAATTAAGAACCATTCAACAAATATTTAACTGTAAAAATTTGAAGGCCAGGGTGTAACTCTGTAGGTAGATTGTACTTAGTGTGCACAAAGCTCTGGATTTGATCCCCAGGACTTTGTTCAAAAAAATACACACAGGAGCCGGGCGTTGGTGGCACACGCCTTTAATCCCAGCACTCGGGAGGCAGAGGCAGGTGGATCTCTGTGAGTTCGAGGCCAGCTTGGGCTACCAAGTGAGCTCCAGGAAAGGCGCAAAGCTACACAGAGAGACCCTGTCTCGAAAAAAAAAATACACACAGGAGGATGAAAAGCCCAGAGTCATCCTTGGTTATGTACTGAGGTTTTTAGCTAGCCTTGGCTAGGTGAGACACACTCATAAAAATTTTTTAAAAAGTCAGGAAAGAAAATGTAAGAGTAAATAGTGGTCTTTGGATGGGTGTTTGACACACTTTTGTTTACTTTCTCCTGAATTGCTTGTCCTTGTCCTTATACCTCCACCTGCCAATAGTGGAGCATGTCTCCCCATGCCACATCTAACTGGACCTGACCATGAAGCTTGGTCACAGTGGCCAAGGGGGCTTAACACAACCTCACTCTTCCAATCTGGCATTTGAAGTGTGCCCTATGATTGGCCCCTCTGTCTTTTGTGCATCCATGGTACCTACTGTATGTCACAAACCTCAATTGACACTTTACTTAGCAGTCACTGCTCTGTGTTTCTTTACACTGCCTGCCTGTCCCTCTATGCCTGTGTATGTGGGTGGTGGTGGTGGTGCTGATGGTAGTGCTGGTGGTGCTGGTGGTGGTTGGTGGTTTGCTGGCATGTATGTCTGTACATTAGTTATAAGTCTGGTACCCCCTGGGGAGAGAAGATGGTATCAGATCCCCTGAGACTACACTTACAAAAGGTTTTTAGCTATGAGGTAGATAGGTATCTGAGTCCTCTGGAAGAGCAGCCAAGTGTTTAGATCCACTGAGCCACCTCTCCAGCTCCTATCCCTGGCATCTGTTGAATATGTTCAACTGTATGAAGTCAGGTGGGGACAGGCTTCTAGTCTTCCTGGTCAACTAGTTTCTTTCCTGATGCACCCTTTTCAGTCACTACTCTCCTGTCACAGTAGTGGGCCAGAGGTGTACAGGGAGACAGATGCAATTAGAACAGAGGGCCCCACAGAGCTAAGTGGTGACAAGAGCAGGAAGTGTGAGCAAAAGAGGAATCTGGAGTATGTGATAGGACACTGGACATTCCCCAGTAGGAGAAGGAGCTAGTGTCGGGGAGCTAAGGAGACAGTAGTGTGTGCGAGGAAGACCTGAGAACAGAGTGGGCAAATGTCGAGGAGTGCTTCATGTGCTTGCTGAAGGCTTGGCCACTTAGCTTTGTGGGACTAGAGAACAAGTCACAGCTGAGAGGTGAAATGGAATCCCAAACAGACATGCATGGGAGATTGTATCTCTCCACCATGGAACTGCAGTTGTGACCAACCAAGACAGTTCCTGTTTGCAGGACCTTGGATTTCATGGCCCGCCATGTGTATAGCAAAAATCCCATGTCAGGAAATAGGTACAGAGTGGCTGCCACTGAACTTCTAGAACTGTACACAAGCCAATCTACATTGTCATCCATCTGAGGGCAGAGATCACATGCCAGGACCTGCACACAGAGTCAGCTAACTGTCAGAGGGCTTTCCCCAGTGGAGATCATCCCCTACCACAGCCTATTTTTCTCTGCCACAGCCAGTTTTCTGATGACTACTCAGCTGGCTCCCTGACTACAGTGGACTTCATGAGTGCTCTTGCTCTGTAGTCTAAAGGGTGCAATCCCTCACCAGCAATCCCTTTTCTGCTAGCCACCAGCTATCCAATCCATTATCTGCCTTTCTCTCTGCTGACTCTAAAGGCTGGGGCTGCAGGGTTGTGTCCTTTGGGGCATCTCCTCTGCTACCTCCCCCTCAGTGAGGGGCAGGAGACTGGGAATACATGAGCAGCAGCTAATGGAACAGGTCCCATCACTTTTTTTTATTTCAGAAGACCATTGCTGTTGCTGGTTGAGATGGGAAGGCTGAAGTTAAGGATTTGTGTTGCTGGACATTGTTTTCCAGGAAATAATGTGAAGGCCATCCACCTGAAAAGTATGATCATACAGTCAGTCTCAAGACACAGAGACAGATGCACAGACAGAGACAGACTGACAGACAGACAGACAGAATATGGGTGCATCTCAGAGGACAAATTGCAGGAGGGGTCTCCTCTTTCACCTCAGGTTTTGTGAACTGAACTCGGGTGTCAGATTTGTAAACTGCACTTTACACACTAAACCATCTCATCTGCCCTAACCCTAGTTTGTGTGTGTATTGGTGTGAACCAGCTCTCATGTAGCCCAGGGAGTCCCCATGTTCTCCAGGAACCAAGTGCTGTGACAGCAGGTGTGCTCCACTGTGATTCTGTGGATCAAACCTAGGCCAGGGACAGCCAGGCAAGCACTCCAGCAATAGGACTACATTTCCAGCCTTTAAATTCTCTAAGTGACCATCTCAATTGCTAAGAAGAATATGTTACTATGTGGCTGGAGCCTTCTGGCAAAGAGCAGAGACACACAATAGTCCCCTCCTTTAGAGTCAACCCACATGGTCTGTTTGTCCTGCATAGAACAACATCTCATGAGGGCCCCTTGTGCCAGAGACTTAGAAGACAGCAACCGGCCTACTTTAATATGCAGCCTGTGGTCCCTGGCCATTGTCCACTCTCGCTCCTTGAGGGCCTTTCATCTGCAGTGCCCTTTGGCCAATGTCCACCCTCACTTTTGAGCATGCCTCCCATCATTCTCTAAGAAACTTGCCAGTCTTCTACATGACAGGATGTCTCTTGTCTGAATCCATCTGCCAGACTACAAGGGACTAGGATGCTGGGCAGAGGAGGGGTCAGAGTGAGATCCCAGAGCCTGCACTTCTGACTGGTTGGAATGGAGTCTTTCCTTTGAAGTCCAGAGCAGGTTCAGATGAGGAGAGACAAGGGAAAGGGGTGTGGCCCTTCCTCCTTTGGGTCTGTGCTGGGAACTACACAGGAGCTAGCTCACCCACACCTGCAACCTCTTTTGTAGTGGTCAGAATGCAGGTGAGCAGCCTAAAGGGTAGAGAGGTGCAGCTCCTCATCTGCTGCTCGAGGAACTAAGGCCTCACAGTTGTGGCTCTGAGTGTCCCCATCTCTCCAGAGACATCTGAGAGGAAGCAGGCAGTGAAAGTGGCAGTGCTTACCTCATTAGGAGAGTAGTCACGTGACCTGGGGAAGCAAGAGAAGAGTCCCCAGAGCATGGAAGTGCAAAGCTCATCTAAGACTTGTGATTTGTAGCCGAAGGAGGCGGCAGGAGGTAGCAGTAGATGTGGGGTGGGAGTTGAAGGGGGTGATGCCCAAGTCCAGTTAGAGGATTTGCATCCTCCAGAGTCTGTTTTACAGACCTAGCTTATTAGGACCAGAGGAGAGGTAACAAGGACAGAGACTTGGATTATTCAGTTCAGGAGTTCTCCAAGTTCACCAAGCTTGATTATTCTTTCCACAGTGATTATTTGTGACTGACATGTTCCTATGACATAGAGGAGCACAGTGGTCCTTGGGACCCAGACTCACAGTAGGGAGTCCCCCTAAGGGAGCATGAATGCCCACAACCTTCACACACAGCAGGGAAGGCATTAGTTTCAGGAACTTGCTCTTGGACATGTGGTTCCCTCATGCCAGCCTAGCCTAGGTAGACTGAGTCTCTCTTCAGTACTGACTTGGTCTCCTGTGCCTGGAAAGAGGGTGAGGACCTACAGCACCTGAGGGCTGGTGTTGTGCAATATTTGTCTAACAATGTAAAGATGTGTTGTGTTTGTGTAACTATGTAAACATGTGTTGCTGTTTTACCTTGACTGCCCAAGACAACAGACTTGTCTAAGAAAAAGCTGAATGTCTAATAGTGAGGGAGGAGGTATAGGTGGGACATCTAGGCAGGGAGAATAAGTAGGAGGAAGTATTTAGGCTTAATTAAGAAAGAAAAAAAGAAGCCGGGAGACATCTGGGGTCAGACAGACAGATGGGAGGAAGCAGGAAAGTAGGACATACAAAATGAAAGAAAGGTAAAAAAGCCTGAGGCAAAACATAGATGAATAGAAACAGTTTAAATTAAGGTAAAGGAGCTATTTGGACAAGCCTAAGCTATGGCTGAGCATTCGTAATTAATAATAAGTCTCCATGTCTCTCTTTGGGAGCTACTTGGCAGCCTAAAGACAATGCCAGCCAGAGGCTGGAAAAGAAGATCTGCTCTGTAAGTCATACAGGAGACAGCTGCTGGTGTCCAGGATGCTGTGGAAGGACTGGTAGGTGGTTGGACCTTTGATTCCTGAAGGACAGTGCCTTTACTTACTGTGGGTGGACAGGTCCAGTTGTCCTCATGAGCATGCTCTTACTTCTTGCCCTAAAGAAATGGGAGACACTGTCACTGTTATTTGGTTCCTCAGTTGGGAAGGACCCTGGGAGCCAATGTTTCCTTGGAGCTACTTGGTGTCCTTGCTGTGCATTCACACCATGGCTGCCACTACCATCCTTGGTGCTGCCTCCTTTTCCAATCTAACCAGCCCCCTCCTGGCCTTTGATCCTTTTACCCCATCATATTTGCTGTTTTCTAATTGGTTCTGGGGGTGGTACTTTGATTGAGAATTTACTTTTTTCTTCTTTTCCTCTTGAGGTTTCACATTTGAGGCTGCTTTTGAGGTTTCATTGAGGTTGGTTGGCTCATTGAGGTTGGTTGGCTCATTGTCCACCTCTTTAATGTCGTTCTCAATTTGTGGCTCCCTGGTGAAAGATGAAGTCAATTCATCTTCAAACTTCACAGGGAAAGGAGTGAACATGACCAACAGACAGTGGGGTACAGGACATAGGAAGGCAGTGATATGAGGAACACAGCAGACACATAGCAAAGAGAAGAAGATGGAGTCCAGACACAAAGTGAAGGAAGCCTCTACCCATTCCCAAGCATGGAGGGAATGGAAGAGTAGGTGGAAGGGTGGAAGACACTTCACCTGCCACGACGGCTGCGCCACAGGAAAAACAGTACAAATATTACTGCAATCAGCCCCATCAGACATTGGGCAACAATGCCAATAATACTCTGTAATGAAGGTCGATGTTCACCTGTCATGGACAGAAAAGAGAAGAAGCATCACGATAAATTCATCCTCACTGAGCAAGTGGACAACAACTCTCTGATTGTGTGTGACATCTGTTTGTTCCTTTGGGGAGTGAACTTCCTGTGAGAAGGTAGATTAGGAGAGGTGAGGCAATAAGCAGGGTATTCTCTCCTAGTACTCCCATAAGTACTATGTTTCTAGGCTGGCCACGTGTCTTCCTTCAAGTCCTTGCCTGTGGCAAGTTGGGAGAGAGTGTGCTTTAGGCTGCAGTCTAATTCATATCCACTCTGGCAGTCCTTGGAAGGATCTGAAGATGGGAGAAAGTCACATAGCAATTTTTACATTAACATTACAGTTGTTTTTAATGATCACATCTTTTTCTCATTGTCCTAATTGTTGTAAATGTAAATATTCACCTCTCTGGTTCCTGTGGCCAGGAGTTAACTGAAAGAATATTGAAGCTCCATACCCAGAGAGTCCTGCCCCTTGGCCCCATCCGTGGGACACAGCTGATCCCCGGGAACCCACACCCAAATCTGTCCCAGTTGCTAGCCAGCAAGCAGGGCTCCATCGTGAAGGCCCCACCCTCACCAAGACCCCCTACCGGACCCTGCAATCTACACACCCTGCCCCCATATCCATCCTCCTGAGACCCCAGCCACTTCCTGAGGCATGGAAACCAAGCCGGCAGCCCTCATTGGACAAAGAGCTCTCATTGGAACAAGAATAACCTCCTGAGACAGGGAATCTGCCAGCCCTCATTAGACCAAGAGTGGCTTTCTGAGACATAGAATCTGCCACCTCTTATTGGACCAAGAGAGGCTTCCTGAAACACAGAATCTGTAATCTCTGAGTAGACCAAGAGCCCTGATAAGACCAAAAGTGGCTCTGTGAGTCACAGAATCAACAAGCTTGGGTTCACCCAAGAGCAGCTCCCTGATACACAGAATCTGCCTGCTCCAATTAGACCAAGAACTAAGATTGGACCTCGAAGGGCCCCCTGAGACACAGACACAACAAGCACAAAGTAGTACAATAGCAACTCGCTCAGACACAGCATCCTCTTATGTCTATTAGAGGAGGAGATGGGCAGATGTTAAGGGGAAAATACATACAACAACATAAAGTGCAGTACGGAATCACCAGAACCTAGCCCTCCTCCAACAGCAAGACCTGAGCATCACAAAGTAGAAGAAGCAGAAGAAAGCATCCTTAAGAACCAGCATCATGAAAATGCTAGAGGCCTTTCAAGAAAAAATGAAAAGTGAAATTGAGGAAAAGACGAACAAAAAATTGGAAGAAATCAATAAAGAACTACAGGAAAAGACAAATAAAAAAGTGGAAGAAAGCAATAAATCCCTTAAAGAAAACCATGAAAAAGCAATTAAACATGTGAGGGAAACACTTCAAGACCTGAAAAGGGAAATAGAAACAATGAAGACACAAACAGAGGGAATGCTAGAAATAGAAAATCTGAGTGAATAAACAGGAAACACAGATGCAAGCATAACCAACAGAATACAAGCATTGGAAGAAAGAATCTCTGGTGTAGAGGATACAATAGAGGAAACAGATTCATCAGTCAAAGAAAATACCAACACCAAAAAAGTCATAACACAACATGTCCAGGATCTGGGATACCATGAAAAGGCCAAATCTAAGAATTATAGGGATAGAAGAAGGAAAAGAATACCAAATCAAAGGCACAAAAATATATATTCAACAAGATCATAGAAGAAAATTTTCCCAACTTAAAGAAGGAAATACCTATGAAGATAGAAGAAGCCTACAGAAGACCAAACAGACTAGACCCCCCCAAATGTCCCCTTGCCACATAATAATCAAACAACTAAATCTACAGAATAAAGAAAGAATATTAAGAGCAAAAAAAGAAAAGGGCTAAGTGACTTATAAAGGCAAACCCATCAGAATAACACCCAATTTCTCAATGGAGACTTTGAAAGCCAGAAGGACCTGGACAGATGTAATGCAGATGCTAAGAGAACATGGATGCCAGCGTAGACTAATATACCCAAAAAAACTTTCAATCACCATAGATGGAGTGATCAAGACATTCTAAAACAAAACCAGATTAAAACAATACCTATCCACAAATCCAGCCCTACAAAAAGCACTAGAAGGAAAATTCCAACCTAAGGAAGTCAGATACACCCAAGAAAATACAGGCAATAGATAACCCCCAGCAGCAAAGCCCAAAGAAGAGAAATACCCACTCACTACCACCAAAAGGTAACAGGAACTAGCAATCACAGGTCATTAATATCCTTAATATCAATGGACTTAATTCACCTATAAAAAGACACAGACAAACAGAATGAATACAAAAACAGGACCCATCTCTCTGCTGCATACAAGAAACACACCTCAATTTCAAAGATGGACGCTACCTCAGAATAAAAGGCTGGGAAAAGTCTTAACAATCAAATGGTCTTGGGAAGCAAGCTGATGTAGCAATCCTAATATCCCACAAAATAGATTGGAAACTAAAATCAATTAAAAAAGATCAAGGACATTATATACTCACCACAGGAAAGATATACCATGAGGAAGTTTCAATTCTGAACATTTATGCCCAAAATACAAGGGCACCCACATCTGTAAAAGAAACATTACTAAAGCTTAAATCACACATAAAGCCCCACACATTAATAGTGGGAGACTTCAACACTCCACTCTCACCACTGGACAGATCTGCCAAATCGAAACTTCACAGAGAAATAAGGGGCTTAACTGATGTTATGACTCAAATGGACTTAATCGTTATCTACAGAACATCTCACCCTAACAAAAAAAGAATATACTTTCTTCTCATCACCCCATAGAACCTTCTCTAAAATTGACCACATACTCGGTCACAAAGCAAACCTCAACAGATACAAAATAATTGGAATAAACTCCTGTATTCTATCAGACCACCATGGTTTAAAGTTAGATTTCAACAACAACAAAAATTAGAGAAAGCCTACAATCTCATGGGAACTGAATAATGCTCACCTGAATCAGCAATGGGTCCAGGAAGAAATAAAGAAAGAAATTAAAGACTTCCTAGAGATCAATAAAAATGAATATATTACATACCCAAACTTATGGGACACATGAATGCAGTGCTAAGAAGAAAATTCATAGCATTAATGGCCACATAATGAAGTTGGAGATATCTCACAATAGTGACTTAACAGCACACCTGAAAGCTCTAGAACAAGAAGAAGCAAAGTCACCCAGGAGGAATAGATGCCAGGAAATAATCAAATTGAGAGCTGAAATCAATAAAATAGAAACAAAGAGAACAATACAAAGAATCAATGAAAGAAAGAGTTGGTTCTTTGAGAAAATCAACAAGATAGACAAGCCCTTATTCAGACTACAAAAAGGCATAGAGAGAGCATCCAAATTCGGAAAATCACAAAGGAAACGGGAGACATAACAACTGACAATGAGGAAATCCAGCGAATCATTAGGTCATTCTTCAAAAACCTGTACTCCAAAAAGTTGGAAAATCTAAAAAAAAATGTACAATTTTCTGGAAAGCTACCACATAACTAAGTTAATTCAAGACCAGATGAACCATTTAAATAAACCAGTAACACCTAATGAAATAGAAACCATCATTAAAAGTCTCCCAACCAAAAAAGGCCCAGGACCAGATGGTTTCAATGCAGAATTCAACCAGATCTTCAAAGAAGAGTTAATACCAATACTCTTTAAATTGTTCCACACAATAGAAACTGAAGGAACATTACCAAACTCCTTCTATAAGGCTACAGTTACTCTGATCCCCAAGCTAAACAAAGATGCAATAAAGAAAGGGAATTACAAATCAATCTCCATCATGAACATTGAAACAAAAAACTCAATGAAATACTGGCAAACAGACTCCAAGAACACATCAAAACAATTGTCTTTGTTGACCAAGTAGGCTTCATCCCAGAGATGCAAGGATGGTTCAACAAAGGAAAGTCTGTCAATATATTAAAACTATATAAACAAACTGAAAGAAAAAAACCACATGATCATTTCCTTAGATGCTGAAAAGGCCTGTGACAAAATCCAACACCCCTTCATGATAAAGGTCTTGGAGAGATCAGGAATGCAGGGAACATATCTAAACATAATAAAAGTAATTTATAGCAAGCCAACAGCGAACATCAAAGTAAACGTAGAGAAACTCAAAGCAATTCCACCAAAATTAGGAACAAAACAAAACAGTCCACTCTTCCCATAGTTATTCATTACAGTACTTGAAATTCTAGCTAGAGCTATAAAACAACAAAAGGAGATGAAGGGGATACAAATTGGAAAGGAAGAAGTCAAACTTTCACTATTTACAGATGACATGATAGTATGCATAAGTGACCCTAAAAATTTGACCAAGGAACTCTTACAGCTGATAAACACCTTCAGTAATGTTGCAGGATACAAGTTTAACTCAAAAAAATTAGTAGCCTTCCTATATACAAATGAAAACGGGCTTTGAAGGAATCAGAGAAACATCACTCTTTGCAAAAGCCACAAATGATATAAAATACCTTGGGGTAACTCTAAGCAAGCAAAGGACCTGTAGGACAAAAACTTTAAGTCCCTGAAGAAAGAAGTTGAAGAAGATGTCAGAAAATGGAAAGACTCCCATGCTCATGGATAGGTAGGATTAACATAAAAAGTGGCAAACTTACCAAAAGCAATCTACAGATTCAATGCAATCCTCATCAAAATCCCAACACAATTCTTCACAGACCTGTATAGAACAATACTCAACTTCATATGGAAAATCTAAAAACCCAGGATAGCCAAAAGAATCCTGAACAATAAAACAACCTCTGAAGGCATCATGATCCCTGACTTCAAGCTCTACTATAGACCTACAGTACGAAAAACAGCTTGGTACTGGCATGCAAAACCAAAACATGGACCAATGGATCTGAACTGAAGACCCTGCCATTAATCCAGACACCTACGAATAGATGATTTTCAACAAAGAAGCCAAAAGTGTACAATGGAAAAAAGAAAGCATCTTCAAGAAATGATGCTGGCAAAACTGGATGTAAACATGTAGAAGACTGCAAATAGATCCATATCTGTCACCGTGCACAAAACTTAAGTCCAAGGGGATCAAAGACCTCAACATAAATCCAGTTACTCTAAACCTGATAGAAGAGAAAGTAGGAAGTAAGAGAATTGTAGCTGGAGATTTTTCCAGTCCTGTCTGGTGCACAGTCAGGACAAATCTCTCTCACCCACCAGTCCCGCAGCTGCTCAGACCCAACTGAGTAAACACACAGAGACTTATATTGCTTACAAACTGTATGGCCGAGGCAGCCTTCTTATCTAGTTCTTATATCTTAAATTAACGCGTATCTATTAGTCTATAAGTTGCCATGTGGTTGGCAGCTTATTGGTATCGTTACATGACACTTTCCATGGCTGTGGCTGGCAGTGTCTCTCTACTCAGTCTTCCTGTTCCCAGCATTCTCTTCTCTCCTTGTCCCACCTATACTTCCTGCCTGGCTACTGGCCAATCAGTGTTTTATTTATTAACCAATCAGAGCAACACATTTAACATACAGAACATCCCACAACAGAGAAGAAGAGAAAGTTCTGAATGCATTGGCACCAGAGATCACTTTCTAAATGTAACACCAGTAGTACAGACACTGAGAGCAACAAATAATAAATGGGACCTCTTAAAACTGAGAAGCATTTGTAGGGCAAAGGACACAGTCAATAAGACAAAATGACAACCTACAAAATGGGAAAAGATCTTCACCAACCCCACATCTGACAGAGGGCTGATATCCAGAACATATAAAGAACTCAAGAAATTAGACATCAAAATACACAACAGATCAATTAAAAATGGGCTATAGAGCTAAACAGAGAATTCTCAACAGAAGAATCTCAAATGGCTGAAAGACATCCTCAGTCTTCATGGAAATGCAAATCAAAATGAATCTGAGATGCCACCTTACACCTATCAGAAGGGCTAAGATCAAAAACACTGTAGACAGCTTATGTTGGAGAGGATGTGGAGCGATGGGAACACTCCTCCACTGTTGGTGGGAGTGAAAATTTGTACAGCCACTTTGGAAATCAGTATGGCGGTTTATCAGAAAATTGGGAATTGATGTCCCTTAAGATCCAGCTATACAACTCTTGAGAATATACCCAAGGATGCTCAATCATACCACAAGGACACATGCTCAACTATGTTCATAGCAGCCTTATTTGGAATAGCTAGAACCTAGAAACAACCTAGATGTCCCTCAACTGAAGAATGGATAAAGAAAATGTGGTACATATACACAATGGAGTACTACTCAGCAGAGAAAAACAATGACAGCATGAAAAATGACAGGCAAATGGATGGAACTAGAAAAAAAAACATCCCGAGTGACATAACCCAGACTCAGAAAGACAAACATGGTAGGTACTCACTCACAAGTGGATACTAGATGAAAAGCAAAGGATAAGCAGACTGCAACTCACAGCTCCAGGGAGGCTACCTAGTAAAGAGGACCCTATGAAAGACACAGGATTGCCCAGCGATGGAGAAATGGATGAGATCGACATGATCAAACTGGAGTTGAGAGGGGGTAATGGAGGCCAAGCGTCAGGACAAAGAGAGCTTAGGGGAGAAGGAGGTCCTAGCTGGATCAGGAACAGAGTGGGAAAACAAGCAAAGAGATACCATGATAAATGAAGACACCATGGGAATAGGAAGATGCAGAATGCTAGAGAGGTCCCCAGAAACCCACATAGATGACTCCACTATAGACTACTGGCAATGGTCGAGAGGGTTCCTGATCTGACCTACACTGGTGATGGAATGGCCGAACACCCTAACTGTCATGATAGAACCCTCATCCACGGAAAATTGAAGCAGATGCAGAGATCCAAGGCCAAGCCCCAGGTGGAGCTCCAGGAGTCCAATCAACGAGAGAGATGAGGGATCATATGAGCAAGAGATATTGAGACCATGACTGGAAAAAGTACAGAGA
>CABHPP010136899.1:931-11750 GCA_902168425.1 Peromyscus attwateri
CGAGAGTCTTAGCATCCGTTATGAGGAGATGGAGACACAGCTCCACATGCCTCTCTCAGCAGCCCTAGGAGTCCTCTCCTCGGGAACTCCTCTCAAGCCAAACCAGGACTTGTGGTTTCAGCACCAGAAAGAATTCCAAAATGGCAGTTTATGATGAAGCGAACTTGGAGATTTTATTGAAGATATTTTCATATGGGCTTAAGCATGAGGGTTAAGAGAAAGGGAAATGCTTAGGGGAAGAAAGTCACACACACCTGAGTGTGAGTGTGGGTGCTCAGGGGAGAAAGTCACACACACCTGAGTGTGAGTGTGGGTGCTCAGGGAAGAAAGTCACACACACCTGAGTGTGAGTGTGGGTGCTCAGGGAAGAAAGTCACACCTGAGCGTGTGAGTGTGGGCTTTTCAGAGAAAAGGAAGTGAGAGCTGCCTGAGTGTGGGCATCCTCACGGGAGAGCAGCAATTCGTTGTCTTAGCGTTAACCAATTTGGTGGCTTTGGGTTTTATCTCCAAGGTTTACTAAGAACTCCTTGATAAGTAAAATGTGTGGTGGCTCCAGAGACCCCCGGGGTGGAACTGTAAGCTGACAAAGTAAAAACCTGGCACCAGTGGGGCTGCACAGGGGTGTTGGTGCGTGTCCTTCTCTGCCGTGCTAGGAAACCTCATGTTGGGCTAGGAACGGGCGGTCTTGAGCTGTCGGCAATTGTTCTGGAATTCTTGCTTCACCACTGGTGAGAGGCGTCAACCAAATTTCAGGGTGAGGGGTTCCTTTCCCCTTCTCACATGCCCCCAAGTTTCCCTGCCCCGTTAGGACCCTGTCACCCGGTCCCTGAGTCTCTGTCTCTCTGCGTGTTCTAGACTTCAGACACAGACTGTTAGAACAGCCCGAGTGTGGGGGAGGTGTCTGGGAAAGCACGTTGCCACTCGTATGGAAGCTGGAGAGGGCACTTAGACCAGACAGGAGAAATGGCTTGTCGGGTACGCTGCAAGAAAACAGTAGCTGGACAGTAACTGGAGTGCTCACCACATCAAACAGTCCAGACCTGCTGGCTTACAGTTCTAGGATGTTAACAAGAGCCTCTATGTACATAATGTCCAGGTCTGACATCTTTGCTAGGTAGATGAGGCTATGTAACACAAATCTTAAACTATCTTATTAATAAAAAAAAAAACAAAAAAACGAGAGCCCGCTATTGGGGTGAACGCTGAAAGATCAGAGAGACAGAACCAGCCACATCCAACCTCACCTCGCCAATTCCTCAGCTGAACTTGTTTCCTCAGACTGAAAGCCCCTGAGTCCTCATCTGAATGGATCTCAGCTGAACTGCTGCTAAAAGCCAAAAGCTTAACAAGACTCTACTAGTTCCTGGTCCTCACACCTTATATACCTTTCTGCTTCCTGCCATCACTTCCTGGGATTAAAGACGTGAGTCACCATGCTTGGTTGTTTCCAGTGTGGCTTTGAACTCACAGAGATCCATATGGATCTCTGCCTCTGGATCTCTGCCTCTGGAATGCTAGGATTAAAGACGTATGCTACCACTGCCTAAACCTATGTTTAATAGAGTGGCTGTTCTATTCTTTGACCCCCAGATAAGTTTATTGAGGTGCACAATATTATCAACCACAAGGGTCATACAAATCAAGCTGTCCTGGTATATCAAAGTTCAGTCCTGGTCCAAAGCTGGGGTCCCAGAGCATCTGGATACAAGTCTGCAGTGTTGGGTTACTGCATTCCAAGGCTAGCAGTTTGAGATTCCTGGGCCAAACTTATAAAACTTCCCTAATGCAAGACAGGTTCTATTTCCTGGTTTCTTATGAATTTCCCTTTACAAACACTATACACAGTCACTCACACTCACACAAACACACACACACACACACACACACACACACACACACACACACCACTACTAAATACCACACACATCACAGACAAACATTGCACATACCCCATACATGTTCTACCACACAAAGCACACCGTATGTACACATCCTACATACAAAACATATATACCATACCACATGCACCCTATATACATAGATACACCTGTCATGAGCACACTTGATCAGAAATACAGAGGAATATGTTTGTGTCTTTCCACAATGTCAGAATTTGTTGAATAACAATAAATTCACAAGTTACGGTGGTCTCAATGTCAGCAGTTTGCCAAATAACCCCACTTCTCTTGGTATTTTGGCAAAGGTGAGCACAGGCTCTTTCATTGTGGTCTGAATTGCCAACACTGACTCCACACATCACACTATAAATGTATCTCTATAGCTTTCAGATAGATATACATACTTATACATATATGCTGGGTACAGAACAGATACAAAGGGTTTAGAAAGCTCCAGAAGAATTTTAAGAGTTTTCAGAAGTGGGACAAGAGGAGTGTAAATTGATTCTGTATTGACAAGCCAGCCGCAGAAGCAGCTGCCACTGTAGAATCAACCACCACGGAGCCAGGGTCGAAATCAGAGACATCAAGATGAGTTTCAGCTGCAGGGGCAAAAGGGGAAGTGACTGGATGGAGGCCCCGAGGAGGCAAGAGGATTGAGCAGGTGGCATTTGAGTGCCAGTGGGCATGGAGCTGAGCTGAGGGGACAGTGGGAGTCCTCTGTCTGCTGGTCCATGCTGGGTGTCAGGTGACAGGTCGGTGGTGGCCTTTCCCACAGAGGCACCAGGCATCCATAGGTTTCAGGTGAGGGAGTCACACCCTTTCCTCAGCCTAGCATGTGCAGTGAGTTCTTGGGCCTCGTTTCCTAGATGTGACTGTAATATACCCATGTGCCTCTGCGGTCTCAATTCACCCTTGTAAATGCACAGAGCACCACACTTCCTGCTGCCTGGAGTAAGTCACTTATAGTATTGCTGCATGGGTGCTACCAGATAGACAGTGTTATTTGTAAGTCCACCCAGGAGCGCAATCATGCTCCACCCTCCAAATGGATTCAAAAGCTGCTTGTAAACATTTCTCAGGGCAAGACACAGTCTGAAAGAACCACTGTTTCACACAATATGGAGTAACTTATGTAGGACACAGCTGAGTTTAATACTACCACACACTGAACACACATAAGTAATACAATGTCACACACATACATATACATAACACACTTCCTACCTCCCACACAGCACTATGTATATGCACACCACAGACACGACACACACATAGGTCTTATACAAATATGGGCTCCCCATATACATACTACATAGTTACTACACACACACAGAGAGAGAGAGAGAGAGAGAGAGAGAGAGAGAGAGAGAGAGAGAGAGAGAGAGAGAGAGATTGGCATTCCTCTTCAGAGCGGCTGCAAAGCACCTCTGGCCACCAGAGGGCGCTAAATCCTTAGCAGTGACTCTCAACCTTCCTGATGCTGTGACCCTTTAATACATACAGTTCCTCAAGTTGCGGTGACCCCCAACTATAAAACTATTTTTGTTGCTACTTCACAACTGTAATGCTGCTACTGTTAGGAATCATAATTTAAACATCTCTGTTTTCTGATGGTCTTAGGTGACCCTTGTGAAGGGCCATTTGACCCCCAGAGGGGTCGTGACCCACAGGTTGAGAACCACTGCCTCAAGGGACATGCTGTGTTTCCAATGAACCAGAAGTCAGATTCCGTTGTTTGATTCTTACACCATTGTAGGTGTTTGAAAAGCTAAACGCTGGATTTTCGCTGTCATTAACCCTTCATTCCTGGGCTCTTGAAAATCAGGGGTGGTGGGAAATGTACCTGACCATTGGCTGCGTCCATGCCAGGGAAGCTGGGTCAGAGGCAGGCACTTGAGGCTCACAAACCTGTTCCAGGCTTTGATGAGTGTGCTGGGCAATCAAGCATGTATGCGTCTTTCCACAGTTTTAGTTTACTGAACGGCAATAATTTCACAAGGTACCAATGGTTTCCACGCGGCTGTGGCCCCTCCTCATACCTGCCCTGGTATCTGGCTGAGGTGGATGCAAGCTCCTTTGTCTTTTCTTTCTTTTATTGTTTGATTCTGTTTTTTAAGACGGAGTCTCACGATGTAGCTCCGGCTTGTCTGGAACTTGCTCTGTAGACCAGACTGGCCTCAGACTCCTGAATGCACAGTCTGAGTGTCAGGTGAGAGGTCCGTGTGGGGCCCTTGCCATCCCAGCGCTGGGTGTCTGCCACCGTGTGGGGGTGAGGGGAGAGAGCCACACCTCTTCCTTGGTCGGGCATGCCTGATCCGTTCTTGGCCCTTGTTCACCTGGTGTGATTTTATTATTTTTTCTGTTATTGAAAATAGATTTTTTTTTCATAGTCCTATTCTAATCATGGTTTCCCCTCCCTCAACTCCCCGTTCCTCCCCGTCTCTCCTCCCACATCCAGATCCACACCCTTCCTGTCCCCCTTAGAAAACAAACAGGCATCTAAGGAATAATAGTAAAGATAAAATAAGATAAATCAAAAACAAAGTGGAACGGGACAAAACAACCAAACAGCAAGAAAAAGAGCCGAAGAAAAAGCCTAAGAGACATGTATGGACACAGAGGCACACATGTTCACACACACACATAGACACAGAGACACACACATGTTAACACACACATAGACACAGAGACACACACATGTTAACACACATATAGACACAGAGACACACACATGTTAACACACATATAGACACAGAGACACACACATGTTAACACACATATAGACACAGAGACACACATGTTCACACACATGTACAGACACAGAGACACACGTTCACACACATGTACAGACACAGAGACACACGTTCACACACACATATAGACACAGAGACACACATGTTCATACACACATATAGACACAGAGACACACATTCACACACACACATATAGACACAGAGACACACATGTTCACACACGGGAATCCCATAAAAGCCAAATGTCTGAGGCCATGATATCTACACAGAAGACACAGAAAGCTTTAAAAAATTGCCAAAAGACCACAAAGGGTTTTTTTAATTATTATTATTTAAATACATTATGAGACAAAGACCCTCCGGTGCTGTGGTGGAAATCGTTTCCTGTTGCTGTCCGCTACTGGACATGCAGCTTACCCTTAAGAGTGGTTTATTTCCCCTGTGAGACTCCCTTGAAAAAAACGAATTTTTCATTTGTCAGTGGCTATCAATTGGAGATAGCTTCTGGTTTGGGGGGCCGGGGTGGGGGGGGAGTTGTCCATTTCTTCAGCTCTAGAGCTCCGTCTGGTGCAGACCATGCAGGCCCTGCGCATGCTGCCTCGGTCTCTGAGCTCATGTGTGCACCAGCCCTGCTGTGTCTAGAAGGCCTTGATTCCTTGGTGTCCCCAGCCCCTCTGGCTCTTCCACTCTCCTCTTCTTCAGGGTTCCCTGAGCCCTGAGGAGAGGGGCTGATGGAGACATCCCTCTTAGGGCTGAATGTTCCAAGGTCTCTCACTCTCCGCACCTCGCCCAGCTGAGGATCCCTGTGTTGTTCTCATCTGCCACCAGAGGAAACTTGTCTGATGACAGCTGAGCAAGGCACTGATCTGTTTCCCTGGCCGCTGGGTTCCCAGGGAGCCCTGGATGTGATTTTTTTAATATGCCCATGTGCTCCCAGTCTCAGCTTACCTGTGGCTTTTGTACACATTCCACCAACAGTAGAAATGACAGCCGTTGTCATCAGCAGCAAAAGTGTTGTTCTAAATTGTGTTATAAAGTGTATTTCTTCAAGTCTGGAACACAGGATGTAGCCTTGTGTCTACCAGTCCTCAGCCAGAAAGTCTGTAAGTCCTATTACTCTGATTTTTTAAAAAAAATCTCAAGTTTAGCATGTACACATTCTCCTAAAGCAATAATAAGATCATGTTATGAAATAACAAGGTTTATATTGTTGTCCAAGCAGCACTGTTATTGGTCAGCTCGGTCCCTGAAAGGTGATGTTCACCTGCTGACCAGCAGGGGGCGGGCTGCTCACAGCATAAGCCTGAGGCCAGTATCAGCTTGGCTTTGCATGCTGCGGGGTGGGGTGGAGGGAGGTCAGTGTGACAAGCAGCGAGTGTCACCAGGCATTGGGTTACAGTGTGAAAGGTGGAATTTAAAAGCTGGTGCTTGCTGTAAGAGAACCTTACTGGAGTGTGCCAGTATCTTCTCAGCAATATGTGGCTTTGACCCTTTTTAGAAAACAAATTTTACTTTCATTTCTAGGACTAAAAGGTACATGTCCAATTTACTTTCTAACCCAGGATTACAAATAAATTTTCTAAAACAGGAAAGAGAGGCCTTGTGTGGATTTTCCTTACTTCTGATAGTTTACATGCACATTACCTGAGCCACTATTTGAGCTGGAAAAGCCACAGGTTTGCTTTCAAAGGCGTCGTGGGGAGGAGGGTAGTGCTGCCATTCACCTGTATTCTTAAGAGGACTTAAGACCCGTCAAGGTTCCAACGGTCTTTACCCTCATAGCAAATTCTCAATCTTGATATCCCTGTCTCTGTGAGCTGGAAACAGGGTGGTAATGCCCACAGATCAACTGAACAAGAAAATACGGTCTTCATGCAGGGCACACTGGCTCCTCACTTGGCTCTGCATTTCTATCCTCACAGAAACCATCACAGGGTGCCGTTATCACACTTCCTCAGATGAGAGGAGGCTAGGTCTTCTGCCCAAGGTCATTAGCAAAGAGTGGCATCGGGCTTGAAATCCAGGCACAACACTTCCAAGGCTCTGCCCCTAGCCACATCTCACGATGCAGACACGCAAATCCGTTCCCAGGCAGATCCCCAGGACTGCACACAAAGGCATCTGTCCCTTCTGGAGTCACAGATTGTCTAACATGCCGACCCTCGGCTTTGCTGGGGCAGCTTGACTCTCTGCCTCTTTCTACACATATATAGATAGATGTAAAGAAATATATGTCTAGAAAGAGGCATGTACCGAAAGATACATGTGTGGGAGATACGTGCCTTGGAAGAAACTGTGGGGTCTTTTTCAGCTATAAAATATGTAAGAAAAGACGTCTCTTCCATTTTCATCTCCACTGTGCACACACATACACTTCCTTCTTTTCTGGCCAATTAGCTGCCTTGTCCTGCTGCCCCCTGGGAGCCACACTGTATATTCTGTGTGTATCTGTGGCAGTGCTGAGTCACAAGACTGTCTGCTCCTAGTGACGTAATACAAGTTCTTGCTTTGCAGCGTGATGATTAGGGCTGTACTGGGGTGGGGGTGGGGGACATTTACCCTACTCACCGTGTAATTTCCCCAGGCCCCAAATGAGATGTGCACTCCTGAAGAGTAACAGTGACAGTCATCCCCAAGCCTCTTGCCCCTCACAACCCGAGAGGCATTGTTTAAAGATTCTGCTTTCTGTACCCCACTGCATGTCCACTGAATGCAAATCTCAAGGGAGTGAGCATGCACACCTGCATTATCTAAAAGCTCCCAGCCTCTGATTGAGACCATTCCAGAAGGATTTTAACAATGGTATCAAGACATTGGTTCAGGATGCAAAGCAGAAATGTGTCCACCTCTGTGGGAATTCCCCAGGCATGCTAGCGTGTGTGTGAAAACTTTCTCCAGTGTCATGTGACCATCAGCAGGGATGTGACCCCAAACTTCCTGTGATTCCTACTGGACCAGGTGGGAAGAACAAATATGGCTGTAATGTGGGAGGGTACAGGAGAACCCTTCAGGACTTCCTGGGTGACTTTTGCTAAAGAGAAAGGTAGGCATATGGTAGGTACCACAGGACAATCGGGGACGGTAGAGAGGAAAATGTTCTGACTCTGGCACCTAGGTCTGTGCCTGTCCTGGAAAGTTTCCGAAGGCCAGACCGAGTCAAAAGCCAGTTGATGGCAAGTGGTGGGAACGTGCATGGGCTGTCATTGTCCTAGCATCCCAGGAAGTAGGCAGATGCAGCCTAGAGGCCAGAGTGAGTATCAGCACTTTCCATATTTGTGATCCCAGAGAAACTATGTCCATTTAAAACTTGTATGAATGTCTACTTTGTTTCTTAAGTCAGACTCTTCAAAATGTATTGTCTTAGTTGATAGGGTTTCTATGACAGAGTGCTGGAGATTGCGTGGTTTATAAACAACACAGATTTATCCCTCACAGTTATAGGAACTGGGGATCAGGTCTCCATCATGGCTGGGGTCTGGTGAGGACCCTCTGTCAGGTTGCAGACCGCTGATGTGTCCCTGTTTTCACATAATAGAAAATGAGCAAGAGAGCTGCCTGGGCCCCCCTCTCCGAGGGAGCAAACCCCACTCATGAGAGCCACCTCAAAGACCCCGCCTAACGCCATCCTACTGGGGCTCCAGATTTCAACCTGTGAATCTGGCAGGCGGAGTCTATAAAGGTCTGCCTGTGAAAGCGAAAACACTGGTTGCTCATGGCTTTCCTCTTCCTTCTCCATCCCAAGAGTCAGAACCTACTTTATCCTTCCCATTCCTCTGAGCTGACTGACAATTGCAATAATTCAGTTGATGCTAGCATGTAAATGGTCACACAGGCAGAGTCTCACCTGTTTGCATCAGGCTAATCTGAAGAGGTCTGGCTGGGGAGATGGCAGGTCCCCTTGCAGGGAAATCCTCAAGGGTACTTGTTCGGCCTTCAAGTCATACCCACTAGATCCTATGTATCCTAGGACCAGAAATTGGTATTTTAAAAGAAAAAAAAAAAGATATTTTTCTTGTTTGTTCTTTTTCATTATCTCTGCTCCCCCGCCCAAAATACCAAAGCACATTATTGTAAATTGGCCCTACAGTTTCTGGAAGGTGTGCTCTGGCCCATCTCTTAGGCTGAGCGCACACCCCTTGGTCATGGTAAACATTTTGTTCACCTGGCTTAGTCTAGCTATGTGCAATAAAGCCTGTACATGTGGGCACACACCCTAAACAGGAGACTTCAACACTAGGGTGTTGAGCCAGAGTCATTCCAGGTAAGCACAAAGCCTCCTCGGCATGAGCTGGTTCATCTCACTATCTCTGAGGCTGATCGGTACCACCCATGTTCCACAACACTGTTATTAGCTAAGCCAATGAGGATGCGTGCAGACTTGAGCGTGGGGAAGCCTGAGATTGCTTATCACACACACACACAAATACAAACAGATATGCACTCATCTGTAAGTGATGCCGGGAGATGCTTGTGGTGTGTGTGTGTGTGTGTGTGTGTGTGTGTGTGTGTGTGTGTGTTAATCAACGTGCAAGGCAATGGGTTTCATTATAGCAGTTCCCACAGTCTGTCTTTTGATCCTCCGTCTCCCTCCACCCCCCCAGCCTTTCTGCCCTGCCCTGCCCTGCCCTGCCCTGCCCTGCCCTGCCCTGTTCCTTTTCATCCCCAGTAGCTCCCTTTCTGCTTTCATGCCACGAGTTCTCGCACCCTCCCCTGTTCCTCGGAACCTCTACCGCCCACACTCCTACCCACGTGAGCTCTGCTGTGTCCTGGTGAGCTCTTCTCTGGCCTGGCCCTTTTAGAGATCCGT
Source organism: Peromyscus attwateri (assembly GCA_902168425.1). Classification (NCBI taxonomy): domain Eukaryota; kingdom Metazoa; phylum Chordata; class Mammalia; order Rodentia; family Cricetidae; genus Peromyscus; species Peromyscus attwateri. The sequence continues at coordinate 10,393 of CABHPP010136899.1, forward strand.
GTACCTCTTGTGTTGGGACATCTTTCTGAAGGTTTTGGAAATTCTGCCATAATTTAATTGAATACATTGTCTATGCCTCTTGACGTTACCTCAGCCCCTCTGTCTATGGTTTGCTCTTCAGTTTGGTCTCTGGAATGGATCCTCGATTTCTCAGACGTTTTAGTCATGTTCATTTTTTTTCTTTATGTGTGCTTAAATGTGTTATGGTCTTGATCTTGTCCTCCATCTCTGATTTTTTTTTTCTCCCGTGTGGTCTTATCTGTTGATGATGCTTTGTTGTGTTGTGTATTTGATAGATGACATCTTTCATTTCCAGAATTTTTATTTAGTAGTTATCAGTGTCTCAGTCTCCTTGATGATTTTTTTTCTTCACCCATGCTGGCTAGTTTTAGCTTAACTCAACACAAGCTAGACATATCTAAGAAGAAAAAAAACAGCAGCAGAGAAAATGCCTCCATAGGATTGGGGTGTAGGCAAGTTCATGGGGGTATTGTCTTGATTAATGATTGATGTAGGAGGTCCCATCCCACGGGGAGCAGCACCACCCCTCAGCTGGTGGTCCTGGGTTCCATAAGAAAGCAGGCTGAGCAAGCTATGGAGAGCAAGCCGGTAAGCAGCTCCCCTCCATGGCCTCTGCATCAGCCCCTGCCTCCAGGTTCCTGCCCTGTTTGAGGTTTTATTTTGTTTTGGTTCAGTTTTGGATTTTTGAGACAGGGTTTCTCTGTAGCTGTGGATGTCCTAGAACTCACTCTGTAGACCAAGCTAGTCTCAAACTCACAGAGATCCTCCTGCCTCTGCCTCCCAAGTGCTGGGATTAAAGGCGTGTGCCGCCACTGCCCGCTTTGAGTTCTTGTCCTGACTTCCTTCAGTGATAGACTGTGATGTAGAATTGTGAGCTGCAATCAACCCTTCCTACTCAAGTTGCTTTGGGTCATGGTGTTATCACAGCAATAGGAATCCTAACTAAGACATCAGTGGTTTTTAATTCTTCCTCCAAGTTGCTAAGGTTTCATTCACTTTGGTAACTTCCTTGTCTGTGTCCTGAATACATGACCTTACTTCATCCATTTGCTTATTTGGGTCCTCCATATGGTCACTGATCCTTTTTAAACGTCAGACTGTGAGCCAGGTGTGGTGACTTAAGCCTTTAGTCCCAAGGGAGGCAGGCAGATCTCTGAGTTCAAGGTCACCCTGGTCTACAAAGCAAGTTTCAGAACAGCCAGGGTTACACAGAGAAACCCTGTCTCAAATAAATAAATAAAGTCAGATTGTGGGGCCGGTGACATGGCAGTACTACACAGAGAAACCCTGTCTTGAAAAAAAAACAAAACAGCCGGACAGTGGGTGGTGCACGCCTT